>JADRCD010228260.1:0-18196 GCA_019843815.1 Montemys delectorum | reverse complement strand
AAAAAAAAAAAAAAAAGATTGGAAAAAAGATTTTTACCAATCCTACATCCAACAGAGGGCTAATATCTAATATATACAAAGAACTCAAGAAATTAGACTCCAGACAATCAAAGAACTATTTAAAAATGGAGTACAGAGCTAAATAAAGAATTTTCAACTAAGGAAACTTGAATGATGAGAAGCACCTAAAGAAATGTTCAATATCCTTAGTCATCAGGGAAATGCAAATCAAAACAACCCTCAGATTCCATCTCTCACCAGTCAGAATGGCTAGGATGAAAAACTCAGGTGACAGCAGAAGGTGGTAAGAATGTGGAGAAAGAGGAATACTCCTCCATTGCCGATGGGGTTGCTAGCTGGTACAACCACTCTGGAAATCTGTCTGGAGGTTCCTCAGAAAATTTGACAAAGTATTACGTAAGGACCCGGATATACCTCTCTTGGGCATATACCCAAAAGATGCTCCAACATATAACAAGGATACATGCTCCACTATGTTAATAGCAGACTTTGCCAAAAGCTGGAAACAACCCAGATGTTCCTCAACAGAGGAATGAACACAGAAAATGTGGGACATTTACACAATGGACTACTATTCAGTTGTTAAAAACAAAGACTTCATGAAATTTTTAGGCTAATGTATAGAACTAGAAAATATCCTGAGTGAGGTAACCCAACCCCAAAAAAACCACACATGGTATGCATTCACTGATAAGTGAGTATTAGCCCAAAAGCTTGGAATGTCCAAGATACAATTCTCAGACCACATGAAGAAGAAGAAAGACTAAAGTGTGGGTGCTTTGGTCTTTTTGGAAGGAGTAATAAAATAGTCAAGAATCAAATAAGGAGACAAAGTGTGGAGCAAAGACTGAAGAAATGGCCATCCTGAGATTGCCCGACTTGAGGATCCATCCCATATACAGTCATTAAAAAACAGACCCTATTGTGGATGCCAAGAAGAGTCTGCTGACAGGAGCCTGGTACAGCTGTCTCCTGAGAGGCTCTGCCAGAGCCTGACACATACAGAGGAGAATGTTCAAAGTCAACCATTAAACTGATCACAGGGTCTCCAATGGAGGAGTTTAAGAAAAGACTGAAGGTGTTGAAGGGGTTTTCAACCCCATAGGAATAACAACAATCTCAACCAACCAGAGCTCCCAGGGTCTAAACCATCAGCCAAGCAGTACACATTGAGGGATCCCTGGCTCTAGCCATATATGTAGAGAATGGCCTTGTTGGGGATTAATGGGAGAAAAGACCCTTGGTTCTATGAAGGCTCAATGTCCCAGTGTTGGAGAATGTGAGGGCAGGGAGGCAGGAGTGGGTGGGTATGTGAGTAGGGTACACCCTCATAGAAGCAGGAGGAGGTGGGATGGGATAATAGGTTTCTTGGGGTGGAAATTTGGAAAGGGGACAACATTTGAAATGTAGATAAATAAAATATCCAATAAAAAATTTTATGAAAAAAAAGAAACAGTATATGATTCATGTTATGCAGCTAAACAGCTTATTGTGCTCTTTTCAAAAGAAGTCTCTCTTTGATTTTTATGTACGTATTTGTATGTATGAGAGAGAATGCTTTCCATGTATGCATGAGTGACCTACCCCAGAAGAAGTTGTCAGATCCTCTGGATCTGGAATAGCAGGTGTTTATGACCTTCCTCACTTGAGTGTTGGTATCTGAATTCAGGTCAACTCCAAGAAGAAAATTTACTCAGTGACCTGCCCTGCCACACAGTACTTTTTACCTCATAAACAAAAAATCTATCACAGATCAATGACAACAAAAAACTAAATGAGCAAAGAAGTAAATAAATGACCCCTAAGAACCTGAAGTCTCAGTATTAAGACGTTGGGTATGGGACAAGGTAGGATGCCTCCAGACCTTCCCCACTCACTCTCTGTTACCTGGGACCCAGTACTCACGGTTGGCCCTAGTGCTGCAGCTTCCTCTCCTACTCTCCAGGCCTCAGGTAGATACCACAGACAATCCCACTTCCCATGTAATGGCTATTCCTGTTTGTGAACTTGACTATATTTGGAATGAACTACAATCAAGAATTGCAGTGCCCTAGACACAGGCATGGCGGTACACACCTTTAATCTGGGCCACACATTCTGCTGGAGACCTACATAAGGACATTGGAGGAAGGAAGATTCACTCTTCTTCACCTGCTTGCATCTACTTGTTAACAGAACTGTTGGAACCTACTTCTACAGAAGACCAGCTGAAACAACTAGCCTTGTGGGACTGAGCAGCTACTAAATTTGTGGACTGCCGGTTCATTGCTGACTACTGTTGGGGTAGTTGGACTACAAACTATAAGTCATCACAATACATTTCCTCAATATAGAGAGACATTCCATAAGTTCTGTGACCCTAGAGAACACTGACTGATACACATCATTTCCTGCTGGTCTATTTGTCCTAGCTACTAACTATGGTCAGACACCCCCTGTTTAACCATATGCCATGCTTACGAGAAGACTAGGTAGTCTGTACCCCATTACTAGTTACCAGAGACTAAATTCTCATAGTTTTCCTTAGCACTAGAACAGAATACCAGGGGAGGCTTCCTCTCCTCCTCTTTACGCCTTTGTAGACAAAACATACCATCCCTACTTGCCCCTCTTATCCTATGTCATTTCTATATCCTACCCCAAATTGGCCAGACAACCCCTGTTAAACCACATGTCATGCTTGCCAGAAGACCAGATAGGCTGTCCATAGATCTTCCAATGCAATCAGTTACTCCAGAGCTTCACAACTGTCCTCAGCACTGGAATAGACAGCAGAGGCAACTTCTCCACCCATTCATCTATGCCTCCTATGGACAGCTAAGATCATGTCTCCCTGGGCTCGTCATCATCAAGCCTCCAACACCAGCAAGCATTCTCACTTGAACACACCAGCCTAGCAGGCCAGTAAAGTACGCAACATTCAGCCAACACACTCCGAAAATACAGAGGGCAAACAGAACCATGGTTAAAACACTCCCATTCAAACAAGACAAATCCAGAAATGAAAACCTAGGCATCTAGGTGATTTGACCTAAAATCAAATCTAGATGCCTAGACACCAGCATAGGCATATAATCAGTAACAGCCAGGGAAATAGGTCAGCAACAGAGCCAAGGTATCCTATCACAGCAGGTCACGAATATTCCAACATAGCTGAAAGGACAAGAAAAAGACCTTAAAACCAACTATATGAAGATGATGTAGGTCCTTAAAGTGGCAATGAATAAATCCCTTAAACAAATTCAGGAAAACAAAATCAAACAATTGTTGAAAAATCAACAAATTCATTAAAGACAGCCAGCAAAAGACAAATAATTAGAAGAAACCAGTAGATCCCTTAAATAAAGCCAAGAAAAAAACAGTTGAAGTAAACCAGTTCAAGATCTTAAACTGAAAATAGAAGCAATAAAGAAAAAACAGACTAAGAAAGTCATGGAAATGAAGAATTTAGGACTGTAAAGAAGAACTACAAAGGCAAGGTTTACCTATAGAATGGAGATGGAAGAGAGAATATCAGACATTTAAGATACAATGGAAGAAATGGATATATTGGTAAAGAAAATGTTAAATATAAAAATGTTCTAGCATAAAATATCCAGGAACTTTGGGGTATTATGAGAAGACAAAACTATGAATAACAGGAATAGGGAAGGATACCTGCTCAAATGTCTAGAAAATATTTTCAATAAAACCATAAAAAATATTTTTAACCTAAAGAAGATGTCAAGAAGCATAGAGAATACCAAATAGATTGGACCACAAGAGAAAGTCCCCTTGTCATGTAATATCAAAACACTAAACAAAAATAACAGAGAGAGAATAACTGAAAGGGGGTGGACCAAGTAAGTCATTATATCTGTGTGTTCTATAATTCCTCCTGTCTACTTAGAGCAGACACTGAAACCAGAAGGGCTTGGACACAGATTCTGTGAATCTACAGAAGCCAGCACTGATTACTAAACCTATAAAACTTCAAACATCATAAATGAATGAAATAAGATATAGAAACAGTATCTATTAATACAGTCCTACAGAAGGTGAGAGAAGGAAAATCCCACACAAAGAGGTTAACTATACTCATGAAAACACAGGAAATAAGTAATCTCACATTATCAACAAAACCAAAAGTATACACAAACATAGACAAACACACCACACCACCAACAAAATACAAGAACTAGTAATCACCATTCATTGATAGTCTCAATATCAATGGCCTCAATTCCCCCAATAAACAGACACAGGCTAACAGAATAGATGGTAAAACAGGATGCATCCTTCTACTACATATAAGAAACGTAGTTCAATGCCAAAAGTAGACATTTTCTCAAGGTAAAATGTTGGAAAAAGATATTCTAATCAAAGAGACCTAAGAAACAAGTTGGTGTAGCCATTTTAATATCTAAAAAAATAGGATTCAAACCAAAATTAACCAAAAGAGATACAGGGCACTATACATTAATAAAAAAATTTACCAAGATAACATTTCAATTCATAAAAACTAAGCCCCCAAAATAAGATAGCTAGCATTGTAAAAGAAATGCCTTTGCAGCTTAAATCACACACTGACCCTTATGCATTTATAGTGGGAGACTTCAGTATCTCATTCTCACCAATGGACATGTCCTACAGACAAAAACTGAACAGAGAATTCGAGTTAACTGACATTAAAAAGCCAAATGGGGTGCTAGTGAGATGGCTCAGCAGGTAAGAGCACTGATTGCTCTTCCAAAGGTCATGAGTTCAAATCCCAGCAACCACAGGGTGGCTCACAACCACCCATAATGAGATTTGACGCCCTCTTCTGGTGTGTCTGAAGACAACTACAGTATACTTATAATAAATAAATCTTTAAAAAAAAAAAAAAAAAGCCAAATAGACTTAACTGATATTTACAGCACATTATAACTAAACACAAAAGAATATACTTCTCAGCAATTCATGGAACTGTCTCCAAAATTAATGACATATTCAAACTCAATTGAAGTCTCAACAGACACCAGAAAATTGAAATATCCTGCTGCATGTTATCAGACCGCTATGGATTAAAGCTGCAAACATCAACTCCAGAGATGATAGATCACTAAAGAACTCATGGAAACTGAACAACTGTGTACTGAATGAAAAATGTGTCAGACAGTGATAAAGAAATTAAGCACTTCTAGAATTCAAAAAAAATGAATACACCAACATATCCAAACTTATGGGATACAATGAAAGTTGTGATGAGGACAGTTCATAGCACTAAGTGCATCCATTAAAGGGGGGGGGGGGGAAATGTCTTACTAGCAACTTAACAGAACACCTAAAAGCTCTAGAATAAAAAGGAAGCACACCTTTAAAGAGAGCAAGCAACTATCAAATTGAGGATCAAAGCCAAAAAGAGAATACAACAACACCACCAAAAACCAGTGAAACACACAGTTCATTCTTTGAGAAAAAGCAGCAAAACAGGCAACTCTGATACAAACTAACCAGAACAAAAAGAATATGCAGATTAACAATATCAGAAATGGTTGTGTTGCTGCTAGAGAGCCAGATACTGTTGTCCTGCTGCCGAGCTGCTTCCAGTCTCTACACCATATCTCACATAGTGGAGCCTCCGCAGACCTTGCACAACTGTGAGGAAGGGGAGTGGCCCCTGCTGCCAACAGCTGGCCTCAGCAGTTCCTGGTTGGTGCTACCCATGAACAGCAGCGCAGCAATGGCAGTGATAATGGACATCGAGAGGTAGGCGCTGGGGCGCGCCCCCCCATCCACAGTGGGGGGGGGGGGATCTTTCTGGATGCACAGCATGAATCACGACAGAGCCGCTCAAGAGGCAGTTCTCACTGTGACAGCCCTTGACCACAAGAAGATGGGCAGATCATGTTTGATGTTCAGATGCAGTCAGAAGTTGTAGAAGGAGAAAAAGAAGTTTAGGCTTTCAAAAGTGCAGACTAGGTATCAGACTGGACCAGTAGACCTGAGAACATCCTATCCAAAGAGTTCCATTTCAGACACCCCTAAATGTGCTGCACCTCTAAGCATGAGGAAGAGTGGAGCCACGAAGAAAGAGGGCATTTTCTCTGCAGAGCTCCTAAAGATCTTCATCTGGTTTCTCTTCCTTTCTCATGTGTTGGCTCTGGAACTGGGCATCTATATTGAAAAAAACGACTGAGCACACTTTCTGCCAGTACCTACTGAGGGAGATAAAAAGTCCCTGGAAATTCATGTGGCCTGTGAAGTGGCTTTTGTAGTTTGTTTTGAGACCTATTGTAAACACGATCCCCACCCACAACCCTATTTTTACATACCCTAATCCAGTAACTCTCAATCCAGAATTTTACTCAAACTCTGTTGGGGTGTTTTACTAACTTTGTTCCCTTTTTGGCCTGTAAGACACTTTAGAGATCCTAACGGAGTTTACTGTTGTTTAGAAATTTGCAAGGGCTTTTTTTTTCAGCAATGACACCAGCAGATTATAATCTTGTCAATAGTGCATCATCTCCTCTTAGTACCACCAGTCACCTGCATCATTCATGCTAGAAGCTGTGTTCTAGCCATGCAGTCACATCTCTTTCTAAATGAGGTCAGGTTTGCAAATAATGATATAAAAGCTTTGTTTAGTCTTTGTTTTGTTTTCCAGGACAAAAACAAGCTTCCCTAATCTTGAATTTATAGTTGAAAAAGGAGAACAGAACCAAAAAGATAAACAAAAGAAAAGAAAAAGAATAAAAAGCAAGACATAACAGAGTGAGATCCAGGACAGCCAGGGCTATACAGAGAAACCCTGTCTCGAAAAAACAAAAAAAAAAAAAAAAAAAAAAAAAAGAATATCAGAAACAAATGAGGACATAACAGAAATTGAGGAAATCTAGAGAATCATAGGACATACTTTAAAAACATGGGCCCCTCCAAACTGGAGATTCTAAAAGGCATGAGTAATTTTCTTGATAGGTACCCCTTACTAAAGTTAAACAAAGATTAGATAAACAAGTTAAATAGACCTATATAGAAATCATTACAGGACTGGGCGGTGGCACAAGCCTTTAATCCCAACTCTTGAAGGCAAAAGCAGGAGAGAATTCCAGGACAGCCAGGGCTATACAGAGAAATTCTGTCTCAAAAACCAAAAAACAGCCGGGCTGTAGTGGCACACACCTTTAATCTTAGCACTTGAAAGGCAGAGGCCAGCCTGGTCTACTGAGTGAGTTCCAGGATAGCCAGGGCTACACAGAAAAACCTCAAAAAAACCAAAAAAAAAAAAAAAAAGAAAAAAAAAGAAAAAAGAAAAAAAGAAAAAAGAAAAATCAAAAACAGAAATCATTACAAGACTCAATTAAAAAACCCAGGGCTGGATGGTTTTAGTTACAGAATTCAATCAGACTTTCAAAGAAAACTTAATGCCATTACTGCTAAAAGAACTTTATAAACTAGAAGCAGAAGGAACAATACCCAATTCAGTTAACTGCATAGTCAACACACATAGAAACTCAACAACAAAAAAAGAGTATTACAAACCAATTTCCCTCATGAACACAAATGCAAAAGTACTCAATAAAATACTTACAAACTGAATCAAAAAACACATCGGAAAGATTACTAACCATGATTGTGAAGATTTTATCCAAGTGATGAAGGGATGGATCAATATACCAAAATCAAAAACCATAATCCACCATATAAATAAAGTGACAGAAAAAACTCATTAGACACTAACCTAGCCTTGGACAAAATTCAAAAGTAATTCATGATAAAAGTCCTGGAAAGATCAGGAATACAAGAGACATATCTAAATGTAATAAAGGAAATGTATAGCAAGCCTTTAGCTAACATCAAATGAAATGGAGAGAAACTAAAACATTTCACTGTACTCGGGAACAAGACAAGGCTGTCCAATCTCTCAATATGTATTCAATATAGTATTTGATGTTTTAACTACAGCAAGAAGACAAATGACAAAGATCAACAGGATATAATTTGGAAAGGAAGAACTCAAAGTATCCCAATTGGTAGATGGTATAATAGTATACATAAATTACCTCAAAATTCCATTACTAAACTCCTACAGCTGATAAAACATTTTCAGGGAAGTGGCTGGATAGAAGATTAACTAAAAAGAAAAACCTATGTAAAAATGATACATAGATTCCAAAAGAAATTGAGGAAACATCCTTCAAAATACCCTCAAATAATATAGAATGTAATTGAGTAAGTATGAAAAAGTCTTAATAATGAAAAGTCTTAATAATGAAAGCTTCAAATCTTTGAAGAAATTGAAGTTGTGAGAATGTGTAAAGATCTCTCATGTTCATCACTAGGATTATAACAGAAAAAATGATCATCCTAACAATACCAATGCATAGATTCAGTACAATCGCCATCAAAATTCCAATGAAACTGTTTACAAACCTGGAAAGCACAATTCTAAGCCATATGTGGAATAACAAAATATCCACGATAGCTAAAACAATCCTGTACATTAAAAGAACTGCACGGTACTGACTAAAAAAAGAGAGAGAGGTGGGCTGGTGAGATGGCTCTGTGGGTAAGAGCACCGACTGCTCTTCCGAAGGTCCTGAGTTCAAATCCCAGCAACCACATGGTGGCTCATAACCACCCATAATGAGATCTGATGCCCTCTTCTGCAGCTACAGTGTACTTATTTATAATAATAAATAAATCTATAAAAAAAAAGAAACACTTTGAAAAAGGCATCAAATGGAAGACCCAGACATAATTCCAAGCACATATGCAGAAGTCCAGAAATACACAAAAAAAGAAAGAAGATATTACTTTCAAAAAATGGTTTTCCTTAAACTGCATGTAGAAAAATGGAAATAGATCCATATTCATCATGCAAGTCCAAGTAGATCAAAGATCCCAAAATAAAAGCAGATACACTGAAAATGACAGATCAGAAAGCAGAAAGTGATCAGCTCTTAATACATTGGCATGGGAGACAACCTTCTGAACATAACACCAGTACTGCAGGTGCTAATATCAACAACTGATAAATGGGACATCATGAACCTGAAAACCTTCTGTGAGACAAAAATCACAGTCAATTGGACAAAGAGATACAAAGAGATAGCCTAAAGAATGAGAAGGTTTTTACCAACCCTAAAACTGAGAGAGGTCTAATATACAAAATATATAAAGGCCTCAAGAAACTAGATGTTTAAAAAAAAAAAAACTTCAATTAAAAATGGGTTCCAGATCCAAACAGAATTTTCAACAGGGGAATTTCAAAGGGCAGGGAAACACCTAAAGACACATTGAATACCCACAGCCATCAGGAAATGCCAATCAGAACAACTCAGACATAGTGGGTTGGTCTGATGCTGCTTGTTTTGTAATGCTAGATATTTACCCTAAGGCCAGGCTGTCCACAGAAGGGAGAGTCTGTAGCAAGTCATACTTACTATGTGACCTTCCCCCTAAGGTATTCTTGACACCTGGGACCTCTGGGGAAACAATGTAAGCTCCCAGAATGATCTGATATTGGACCAGCCAATCAACCAAAAGGTCAGCCTAACTACCCATCGTGAGGTGCCTAGTTGCTGTTACTGTAATCTGCCCTCTAAAAAATGTATAAAAGAAGTTTGTAAGTTGGAATCCGGGTCTCCTCTGGACTCTTCCTTGAGAGACTTCTGAAGGCAGATCCCAGCGTGACTACAAATAAATCTCTTCCATTCCCATCAGATCTGCATCTCAGTGTCTCATTCAGAGGCGTCTCAAAGTAAGTACCACTGACCGAGGTCTTATAGTTCTATCTCAAGACACAGTTATACCACTCCTGGGCACACACCCAAAAGATGTTCCGCCATATCACAAGGACGCATGCTCCACTATGTTCACACCAGCCTTATTCATAATAGCCAGAAACTGGAAGCAAAATGGTTCATTTTAAAACCCTATTATGCTACGGCTCCTTTTTTAAAGAATAGAAAACCTGTTTTTCTATTGTATGTACATGAGCACACTGCAGCTGTCTCAGACACACCAGGAGAGGGCGTCAGATCCCATTGCAGATGGTTGTGAGCCACCGTGTGGTTGCTGGGGATTGAACTCAGGACCTCTGGAAGAGCAGTCATCGCTATTAACTATTGAGCCATCTCTCCAGCCTCGGCTCTGGCTCCTTAACATAGAAATTTAGAAAGTTTAATAAAGAGGAAAGCAAGGCCATTGCCCTGAGGAGCAACAGATTGGGGTCAAGGCCACCTGAATCAACACAGCTTGTCTCAGAAATCATTTCCTAAAAGGCTGAAGATGCAGATCCATACGCCTTCCCAGGGAGCAATCACTACACACACAATGAGAACACTAAGAAATAGCTATTTAAGCAAACCTGGACTGGTTGGGGGCCCCTAGCACATATGCAGGAGAGCACAACCTGGTCCGGCCCCCCTGGAAGAGGTAGAGCCTAATCCTGGAAAGGCTTCATGCCCAAGGAAGAGGGATGGGGGGAGGGGAGTGGAGGTGGGAGTGGTGGGGGAGGTGGCGTGGAAGAAAGTACCATCTGGGATTGAGTGAAGACTTTTGGAAAGTGGACCAGGAATGGGATGAACAATTGGACTGTAAATAAATAAAACAATTTTAAAAAGAAAAGAAATCTCTCTTTAATAACCACATGCATCAAGCACTGGTTAATGCTCAAAGAGGAGCCGGCCTAGAACAGACTTTGCAGTCCACAGCCGCCACCATCCGCAAGTCTCTTTTAGGTTCAGTCTCCAGGTTACACTTTCAACAGGTTAGATAGGGACCAAAGACCGCAAGTCTAGCCGCTTAGGCGAGGGGAGATTTACACTGGAACTGCATCCCCAGAAGTATTTAAGTACACCAGAGACTGAAACAGTGACATAGTCCTAAGTGGAAGACCCAAAAGAATGAAAAGGACAAGAAAAGTAGTGCCACCTGCCACCAACCACCCCAGTCGGGTATGGGGTTCCCTGGGATGAGGGTGCAGGAAGGCTATGCAGGAAGGATTGAGTGGTGACAAACAGAAAACAAACAAAGGCAGTTTGAATCTGAATGGACTTTGCAGTTCTCAAGCAAGGGTTTTTATGCATAAAGAAACAAGTATTACAACTCTGAGAAGATGTGTTCAGTGAAGCAGTCAAATAGAACAGATATCATCAATCATTTGGCACAATAAAATACAAAATCATCCAAGTGTTACAACTTCTGAAAAACTGTTCAGTGAAGCAATCACGGATAGAACAGGTAACGTCATTATTATCTCGCCCAACAAAAACCATCCAAGGCTAGTGGCAAATTTCCAAGAATAAGTTAATAAATTTTTATCAGTTATTGTTTAACATCTAGATCTGACTTTTTTGTAAATCTTCAAAGTGTAAATTTAAACTTTTAATCCTTTTTATTTAAGGTTTTCTTAAACAATAAACAAAGGCCCACTTCTGATGACACACGTGCCGCCATATGAAATTTTACTGTTGAGAAAGTTTTTATCTATCATAATACTATTATGTAATTTTGTAAATGATTTATAACGTAAAGCGCTGGTTTTCCCGGAGATAAGGTCATGGTTAGTGACCCCATCTCAAGGGATGATTTCTTACTCATTATTCTTAAGATCTTAGCCTACGCTATCAGGAACATAAGAATAAGAAATAAGAAAAAGAATATTAGAAGATAAAACAGATAAATTGCCATGAGAAAGAACTACGGCTCAATATTTTGTTCCAGCCAAGAGTTCCACAACTCCTCCAGGAGGCCTCCTTCTTTTGAAGTTTTCGCCTCAGTCTGAGGAACTTGTCACACAGATTCTACTGGGGTTGGTGTGGTAAAGTAGAAGGCACAAAGTGCAAATGTTGAGATGCAGCGGTCTCCCACCAGCTACATCTTATGACAAGTAAGCATCTTATGAAGAATATCAGCCTTTATACTACCTCCTGGCGGGGAAGGGGACGGCCTGGATGAAGTCAGCACACAGACACTATTACACAACGGGATAAACTCGGAGGGGTTTAAAACAGTGCTGCTCAGCTTAATATTGGACTGCTACCCAGGACAGGAGGCGACATTTCCAACTTTCTCATATTAACTCCAAATATATCTTACATCAAAATGTTAAAGTGCAGAGATTGTAGAAGATACTGTAGAAACTAGGCTTTCCTGTGTTTATCATCTTGCCAAGGATGCTTCAACACACAAGCCCATGCTCCAAATGCCTGCACGGATAAAGCCCCAGAGCAAACTTATTCAGAGGTCACCTCCGTGTTCTGGGAGCGGCTAAGACCACAAACAACCACACAGGTAGCCACGTGTAGCTGCAGTTCCCACCGGTGCCAGGGAGGACTCAAACACTCGCTGCAGCTGTTCAATCGCCTGCCCCTTCCCCTTGGAAGCAGCTGCCACATACTCACCATGTCCCGGGTTCAGAGCTCGCCTGAACTCCTCTCACAGCACCTAGCGGTAGCACAGAGAGCACGACACACCGAGCACTCCAGACTCCTAAGCTACAGCATCGAACCAGCAACCCCCGGAACAACAGCCCGGAAGCACCCTCCTCCACTTCCGACTGGCAGCTCCGACTGGAGGCCCTGATTGGCCAGCAAGTCTTGAGTGACATGAACACCACCCTTAAAGTTAGTGTGAGATCAAAAGAACACAGAATAATGATTCCTGGCCCACGCTTTTCTGGTCCAGGGCCAACCCTTTTCCAAATATATAAGGTGAGCGTGCACTGAAGGGATATGGCAAGGCGGTTGCTGTACCAGGCTTCCATTCCAGAGCTACACCTTTTACAGATCTGGAAAGATCAGGAAAGATCTGTAGCATTGTGCCTGTCCTGTAACACCCCACCCTTCACTCTTCCAGTGCTTCCCCTTCTTCCTCCTGGAATCAGGGCTGTTAGCTTGCGAGGCCCATTATTCAATGTTCAGTGAAGTAAACTATCTGGCCCATAGGGAAAGGGTGCCCAGAGTATTAACAATTATAGAGAGATTTTTAGGAAACACTAAGATTTTTGCTCTGTGGTTTCATGGTTGGGTCAGGTAAATTGCAGCTGCTTTTCCCTGGTAGGTATGAGACTTTACACAACCCTGTGAGAAAAGCAGGAAACAGATGGCAAACTCTATGGAACACTATGGTTAGCCAGCACATCTTCCTCAGTGGGAAGGGAAAAAAAAACTAAAGCTATATTAATAAAGGTATCTAGATGAACAGAACTGATAGAACGGATCTCTCCGTATATGTAGAATGTGGATTTATTGGAATGGCTTGCAAGCTGTGGTCCAACTAGTCCAACAGTGGCTGTCTGCAAACGGATGAAGACTATACATAGGAGTGGTTCAGCCCATGTGGCTGGATGTCTCGGCTGGTCCTCAGTCTATACCAGAATTACGAAGAAATAGTTGCTAATGCTAGTTTTTAAAAATATATACTTGCTAGTCAGAGGTAGAGCATGAAGACAAGGGGAAAGAACTCCCATCTTCAATGATCTTTATAAATGAAGGGTGCCACCAGAAGCTGTGGCCTACATTAAAGGTATTTCTTATCACTTCAAAAGATCCAGATTAAAAGGGGGGCTTTACAATTTAAAAAGCTATAATTGAGAAAAATCCCTCACAGTACCAAACTGTTAAAACTTTTAGTTAATCTCATGTACAGCCAATTTGACTACCAAGAATAACCATCACAAGAGCCAAGACAGGCCAGGCAGTGGTGGCGCATGCCTTGAATCCTAGCACTTAGGAGGCAGAGACAGGCGGATTTCTGAGTTGGAGGCCAGCCTGGTCTACAGAGTGAGTTCCAGGACAGCAAGGGTTACACAGAGAAACTCTGTCTCAAAAAAACAAAACAAAACAAGACAAAAAAACAAAAACAACAACAAAAAAAAGAAAAGAAAAACCAAAAAAACAAACAAACAAACAAACCAGAGCCAAGACAGAGAGCTGAGAGCTTTCCTGTTGCAGAAAAGGAGAACATGGGAGTCATTTCCAAAGTAATGCTTTATTTTTTATTAACAAAGGAAGCATTAGAATTCTACTTAAGAAGTCTGTATATGTTCACATACAGATTCATTTATTCCTAAGAATGCTAAGTTAAATAAATCCAATTCTGAACATGGTCACAATGTAAAAAGCAGAAGTATTCAGGGCATTCTTAATTCAAAGCCATTCAAAAACTTATGTAAATTGTAAAACTGATGGACAGAAATCCTTCTGGAATGTTTACTTTATACCACAAGGTCTTAGCAGAAAATCAAGTAAATGACATTGTGAAAGTAGATTGTTCAGGAGCCAGTGATACCTGTTAATCATAATGTATGATTTAACAGATACATGTATCAATGCCACAATTCTCATATATACAAAGAACAGAGAACACAAATACAGAAACTTCAAGAAAAAGTCAGCAATTAGCATTGTGAGTGTTTTGGGGTTTTTTTGTTTTTGTTTTTGTTTTTTGTTTTGTTTTGTTTTTTGTTTTTTTTTTTTTTTGGTTTTTCGAGACAGGGTTTCTCTGTGTAGTCCTGGCTGTCCTGGAACTCACTCTGTAGACCAGGCTGGTTTCAAACTCAGAAATCCGCCTGCCTCTGCCTCCCAAGTGCTGGGATTAAAGGCGTGTGCCACCACCGCCTGGCAAGGAGTGCATTCTTAACTAGCCTTGAATACTGTGTATCTCCTGGCTGTAACATCAATGTAAGGCTATTGAAACTTTATAAAAATTTTATTTTTATTTTACATGGGGATGGATGGATATTTGCCCGCACTTATCTGTGCACACGACAGGTTGAGGCCGGAAGAGGGCATTAGATCCCTTGGGACTGGAGGTACAGCAGTTCCTGCTTAGCTACTGTGTGGTTTCTGAGAATGGAATCTGTATCCTCTGTAAAAACATGCAGTGCTCTTAACTGCCAAACCATCAGTCGAGCAACTGCCTTTTCTTTAACATTTATTTTTATATATTTTAATTAAATATGTTACATCAATTTCCACTGTCTTGTCCTCTCTGCAGCCCTTCCTAAACTCTACACAGCCAATTTCTTTCTTGTTACATATATGCAAACTAGTCTGCTCAGATATGTTAATATAATTTTCTTTCTCCATCTCTCTTGGTTGTGTGTATATGAACGTGATGTATTTTGGGATAACCATGTTGGGAGCTCATCCTTGCCTGAGGCTGCTTCTCCCACTTGCAAGAGAACAGGATGTTGGGGCACAAAGTTCCTTGGACCCACAGACTATCAGGGAAACCTCAAATCTTTTTTTTTTTTTTTTTTTTTTTTTTTTTTTTTTTTTTGGTTTTTTTCAAGACAGGGTTTCTCTGTGTAGCCTTGGCTGCCCTGGAACTCACTCTGTAGACCAGGCTGGCCTTGAACTCAGAAATCCGCCTGCCTCTGCCTCCCAAGTGCTGGGATTAAAGGCGTGTGCCACCACCGCCCGGCGCAGCTGTCTTTAGACACATCAGAAGAAGACACATCAGAAGAGGGCATCAGATCCCATTACAGATGGTTGTGAGTCATCATGTGGTTGCTGGGAATCGAACTCAGGACCTCTGGAAGAGCAGTCGGTGCTCTTAACCATTGAGCCATCTCTCCAGCCCCCATCAAATCTTAAATATACAGAGGCCTGCACTCGGTGAAGAAAATAAGATACCTGCATTCAACCTAAATGGCTGGAAGTGGATTTTCTTAATGACCCAGTGACCTTTTTGCTCTGTGTAGACAGAGCTCATATAATGTTTGCTATAGAGGCAGACCTTACCCAAATTCTCCAAAATGACTGTGTTAAATTTTTTCCTTCCTAGACTGTTACAAATCCTTAGGGGAGGTGTCACATGTCCTTTACGGCCTGCTGACATCTCTGTGATTGGTCAGAAACCACAGTAGATGCAAGGTCTTTTACCTATAGGACCCACCATCACAGTCACATGTACTTTTTAAAAGGGTTTCAGTGTAGCCAAATATTAAATTTTATTGTGGCCGTGTAATTGAGCTAATTGGACTGGTTTTTGTCTGGAAATCTTTCCCCGAGTTGTAATGTGTTTTAATTATGCTGACAATGAACCACATTTTATTACACTCCCTGAATTCTATTGCAGGTTGACAAAGTCAATCTGTACCTGGATTTCATTTTGATCTCTTAGTGTGGTTCACTTTCCTGTCTCATACCTGCAAGGGTCTACTCAACAGAACTCTGGCCCCCAAGTGACCTAGAGTGCCTTGGACAGAAAACATTAGAAAAAATAGAAAATTTGGGGTGGAAAATACCTCAAAAGTTTAGAGAACTGAAATTTCTTCCAGAGCACCCAGTTTTCTTCATTCTCAGTACATAAGACTGCACATTACTATATGTAACTTTCACAACATCCCCTGGTCTTCCTGGCCAACAGGCATGAATGGAGTGAACACACATACACAGCCAAACACTAGTACACAAAATATAATGATTAAATTTTTTTTTGTTAAAAAAAATATAGAGACAACTTATACCATAAAACTTATTTCTCAAGCTGGGTTTCTTCAGTCCCAGCACTGAGGACAAAAAGGCAGAAAGATCACTGTGAGTTTAAGAAAGGTCTGTGCTACATAGTACACACATATACATACATACACACACACACACACACACACACACTCACTATGGAAAAGAAGAACAAACATAAACCACATAGATTAAAAAAAAGCATTCTTAAGGTCATTTCATGTGTTTGCTATCAGTGCTCATAAAATCAATTTCAAAAATGAATATTGTCAAGCATAATAGCACATGCTATTAACTCCAGGACTTTGTAGGGAAATTCATAACCATGAATTTGAGGCCATGCTGATCTACATAGTCACTTCCATAGTACAACCTATTGAAAAGTAGAAGAAAAGATCATTTAGTAGAAATATACAGTGTATAAGCTTTTACTTAAAGGGGATGGAAATTTTTCTCTGAAAAGAGCCAGGCTGGAGCCAGGAATGTAGTCCTGCTCCTTCCAGAAACCAGTCCCACCACAAAGGCAGACATCTAGGTGATTCTAGGGAGTGGTCAATCACAAAGTGAATGATAATGACAATGATAAAGCCACATTCTTGAGAATGAGTAGGCAGGATGTCTTCCTCTTGACCCTGACTCCTGACTCCTCATGACCCTGACTCCTGACTAAAGCATGGGTTGGGTCCCTCAGGAATTTTCCACTGTTTTTATGTTGTGTTTCCTTGGTAGCCCCCTCACCCCCCTAGTTTGTGGTTTTTCCCTTTAAATACCCCTCACCTCTTGTGCTGAGGGTCAAGCTCCTCTGTCCCTGAAAGGGTTATGGCTCATCCACAGTATACTGGAATCCCCTCATCCCCCTGAATAAACCTCATGCTGTTGCATCAAGATCGGTCTCTCCTGAGTTATTGGGTGGTTGGGTCATCCCGAGACTTGAGTGAGGGTCTTCCTAGCTCTGGGGGTCTTTCACTATCTCAAATGAAATTATTATTATTTTTGTTTTGTTTTGTTTTTCAAGACAGCGTTTCTCTGTATAGCCCTGAGTGTCTGAGAACTCACTCTGTAGTCCAGGCTGGCCTCAAACTCAGAAATTCACCTGCCTCTGCCTCCCAAGTGCTGGGATTAAAGGCATGTGCCACCACTGCCCAGCCTTGAAATTAAAATTTTTTAAATGAATATTGTTTTGGTATCTAAATCCAGGAGCAACCATTGAAGCATAATGTTGAATTTTATTTTACAGTCAGGCCAAACTTGCAGCCTTCTCTGAATTAGAAGAGAGAAGCATTGCTGATTAAATACAGGGGAGCCAGTTTATACTCAAACCCAAGGCTGAGGTACATAGTAAACGATTACAAAAACAGATATTTTCTAATTTAATAACTTAGTTAATATCAGCCAGTTCTTAGAACATACTATGAAACACTGGAAACAAAGTACAATGTATAAATCACAAGATTATTGAGAAAGAACCAATTAAATAAGGTTGACTGTTAGCATCAAACATGAGAAATGAAAAACACCATAGGGAACAATATAGAAATAAATAAAAGGTTAATAGCTTTGACAAGAAAAGAAAGAAAAAGTGTCTGCTGTCCGTTAACAAGTATAACGTTCTGTATTTCGCTCTCATTGAGAAAATCAGATTACTTTGACCTGTTAAGTGCACTATAATGTATAACACATTGAGTTTGTAATAGAAAGCACTCTATACTTAATCCTGTGCCTTTGGATCATCACTCATA
>JADRCD010228258.1:40334-62452 GCA_019843815.1 Montemys delectorum | reverse complement strand
TGTCTCTTGCTAATTCCTAGGAGTGGTTCAACTGCAGTACTTGACTGAGGATGAGGATTCTACTTGATCTTGCCCCGGGATAAGTGTCCCATTCTGTAAGCTTCAATGCCCTATTCCCTTCCTTATTTCCCTAACAATACCAGGGGTGATTAGTCTGAGTGGGTAACATTCTTTACGAAATTCCAAGCCAGGGTTTGGCTAAGATGTTGGAATATTGGTAAAGATCAGAGAGCAATGTGCAATTTTGTCTAGCTGTTAATAAATCATATCTTGGTGGGCACCTAGCACTCGAGTTTGCAAGGACATATTTAGGCTACCTCTGAGTTAGAGGTGCCAGGAGACAATGCAGGGGCAGGAGACTGGCTTCCTTGAAGCTTTCGCCTCAAATACTGCTGTCACACAAAGTCTGCGTGGCAACTGTTGACTTAAACATGACAACAGAATTTAAAGTGATGTTAGAAGAAAGACGGATAAGCCTGTCCAGGTTTCCTTAGGGCTTGGGGGAGAAGACAGATAGAAATTTCTAGTATTCCAAGAAACCTCTCCACTGTTCTTGAAAACTGAACTTGATTCAGCTACTTCCTCCTCAGGTCTCAGAGTCAGATTACAGATGCTGAGGGATGGATCCTGCAGACAGGTACCAAATAGAGAGTTTCGGATAGTATCAAAGCGCCTGATTGATTGATGTTACCAACAGAGGAGGCAAGACAATTTAACACATAAGAAGAAAAGGGAACTACAACCCAGCCCTCATACCCACAGCTTGGCAAGCCTACTTTAGCTTAAGGAAGTAAGGCATTACTCTCTCCTTTTTCCACATCAAAGCTTTCACACACATAAACACTCTGTCCTTGTCATTTTTAAATGGCATGTGCAAAAACACAGAGCAAAGTTATGAATCTCCCAGAAAGGGTTCCCAAGATGGTAAAGGGGTATATATAAGAAACACAAGTGAGCTCTGAGATGAAAAGATTGAGATGCAGTATGAAACTATAACGTAGGTAGTTTAAAAACTAGCAAAGGCTAAAAATGAAATTAGTCAACATGTAGAATAAGTAATATTTATGTCAGGTTCAGGCAGAAAAAAGAGCAGAGAGCAGAGGTAGGTGGAGTCTGTCTCACTGGCAACACCTATTCTGTGTATAGTTTGATTCCCATGGAATCTATTCTCCATTCTTATTACTAAATTACAACCAGAGACTAGGCTGTACACTTGGGCTGAAGCCTACTCTTAGGCTGCAGCTAGTGACTCAGTAGAATTGCCTTAGCACTCCTGCTTACCATTTGGAGGTCTATCATTCTGACAAATTCCTTACTCTAAGGACTGGTGAGGTGGCTCAGTGGGTAGGATAAGGATGCTATTCATCTGGAGGACTCAAATTCAGTCTCCAGCCACCATGTCACACAGCTCTCAATTGCCAGTAATTCTAGCTTTGGGCAGTACATAATGCCTCTAGTGAGCTCCTATTCTCACATGCATATATATCTACACACTCGTATATATATATATATATATATATATATATATATATATATATATGTATATATATATAATTAAGAATAATTTTAAAAATACATTATTTAAAAATATCCTCATTACAGAAATATCATACTTTCCCTGTTCCAGCCCAAAGGCTGATTCAATTTGCTTTTTTACCCCAACCATAGCCCAAGGGTGACTTTGATCCATTCCTAGTTGGATTTCCTGATACCTCCCTACAACCTTCTCTACTGTCTCTCATTGTTAAAAAACAAACAAACAAACAAAAAACAACAAATATCAAAACAACAACAACAAAAATCATTCCTCCAGGTTCTGACAACCACTCATAGGGCCATATGATTTTTGACCATTTTTACCAAACATCTGAAAATTCCTTTCCCCCCAGTCTTTTTCGGTAGTGTGGCTTTATGGAGTTTTTCAGGATACACATGGCTACTGAAGTGGTCTAGACTTACTGGCTCCAATTTCCTAACTCACATCACCATGACTGCTAATGTTCTTCCTCCTGTTCAGGGTGGGCATTTCAGAACTCAAGCGAAAATTGTTAAGATCTGTCTCCTGTACTGTGGAGGAGGAGAGACTTCTCCAGGGAGGGTTTTAGGTTAGAGCCTAATGATACGTTGAACATTTCTCAAGATCATCTTCCTGGTGGCAGAATCATTCCTGCTGGGCTGCTTTTCAACCCAAGTTGCCAGACCTTAGGTGTGTGTGTTTGTGTGTGTGTGTGTGTGTGTGTGTGTTTCTACCAGTCAAGCTCATTTATTTCTTCTCTAATATTATATACTAAGGCTTAGCAGGTCTGTGTACATATCCCAAATATGAGTCTGAAGCTTAAAAACAACTATGTACCAGGTGCTATGGTAAAACTTGGAGTTTTTGAAAGAGGAAAAATGTCCTTTGGTCTTTTATTAGAAAACTTCTCATTTATTAAAAGCATTTTGTGCTATGATGATTGTGCTACTTATTTTGAAGAAATATAGAGGAAAGATTATGCTTAATGAAATATTCTGGAAATAGTAACACTTAAGCTAAACATTGATGGATGGAAAAGGGTTCTCTAGGAAATAACAATACACA
Organism: Montemys delectorum; assembly: GCA_019843815.1. NCBI lineage: Eukaryota > Metazoa > Chordata > Mammalia > Rodentia > Muridae > Montemys > Montemys delectorum. The sequence goes on along the minus strand of JADRCD010228258.1, from coordinate 59,871 downwards.
CATGAAGAACAATAAGTATCTCTTACACATATGGATATGAGGGGGTAGTGTGTTAGAAGTGCAGCTAGGCATGTAGACAAGCATTTAAAGACATTAGGACTATGTTAAGAGGACTATTTCTCTGAACACATTTTCATTCTCAAGTGCTGACTCTGGAGCAGGATAGGCAAGTAAGGAATGGCTATGACCTGTGCAGAGAATTACCCAGTGACTGAATTAAAGCAGCAGTCTGTGAAAGCCAGTGGATGAATATAAAGTGAATACAGGAAATGAGTTATACAAAACAGAGTGTTTGGGATAAAGCCTAATCTCTGAGGTTGTGAAATTTGGCAGGTTACGTACCATTCACTGGGTTAAGGATTAGATGAAGTAGAGACAGATAGGATGAGTTTGTCCACTCTATTCATATTAGATTATTGAGAATTAAAGCCTGGGACCTCAAAGAATGGAAGATCACTCTGTAGCTGGAGGACCAGAAGATATCCCAAGTTGGATGTTGTGATGTCTGCAATGAGATGGAAAAGACACCAAGGATGGTGTTTTAAAACAGTTCTTTGTACGTATCACCAGAAAATGACATTATAATGCTTCCTGCTCATAGAGTAACTGAACACAAATGGCAAATAGCACATCTGATGTGAAGGTGATTTCTGTGCAGGGAATGGATCCCGGTAACTGTCAAGGATCAAAGTTAATTTACTGAGACTAAGGGGGAAACTTAGACTAATCATCATAATGTATGTGATGAAGCTGAAAGACATTCCTGGAGCCCTTGAGAGGGTCCCTGCTATCTAAGATGTCTGTGATATCACCAACCATAGATATATAAAAAACAAATCATTAACTACTCTTGATGGCACCATTGCCAGTTGAACAGAAGCAGAAAGAATGCAAAAACCAGAGGAACAGAAAGTCTGCTGTGATAGTGTGCCTTCTCAGAATTCGAGGGAAGTGAAATCTCAACAGGACTGTCTACACGAGCCCTGAATGATTCCAACACCAGTTTACATCCCAAAGTAGATGGTAGAAATCTCACTGGGCCCCTACACCTAGGTGAAGAGTCATATGCAATTAACAAGTGATGAGAGAGGGTCAATTCATCTTACCCTGAGACAACCCCCCCACCCCGATTGATTGATTGTCTTTTACCAAGTGGTCAGCCTCACAACATTATACATAGACAACCGTAGACATAGACAATACTAGAGGGACTCAGCCGGTTGTATTTATATAGTTTTTCCTTTGTATGTATATGGAACAACAATGGTTAAAGAAAAACAACTCATAAATTTGGGAGGAAGACACTGGGCCTGGGAGGGGTAAAGAAAAAAAGGGGAATGATGTAACTATATTCAAAAAAGAAAAACAGCTTTAGAATTGTCCTTATTCTGATTAACAAAAGTTTTTACATGTATTTAAATGTACATAGTACCCTACAAATACATAATTGTTTTCAATTAAAAACAAAGCCATATTTTAAAAGAAAAATGAACACAACAGGTAAATAATTTAAAAGCTGAGAGGATATTCAGAATATAAATATTTAAAAGTACTATTTTTATAATTTTTTATAAATATAGAAACAATATTTAAAAAATGTAAAGGTTCTAAGACTATGTCTTTGATATCTGGTGTGGTCCCATATTAGAATATGTTAAAATAAATGAGGTGATGTTGGTCCTTCTATGTGACAACTTACTAGATAGGGAAGTCACCTAACTGTGGTGGAGTGTCAATGTGCTTAGCTATTCTAGAAGTCAAGGGGTGTCTGAATGTTCAGACAGTGTACACAGTTTTACTTTTTGCTCCTTGAACCAAATTCAGCTCATTAAAAGTCTCTTTTTCTGTTTCAAATCATTCCCACACCTGTTTTTGAACAATTTCAACATGGGATATTAGCCTCAAATGAATCAGGTTTCTTACATTCTCAGTTCACCATGCCATTGTTGAGTACCGACGACTCTGTTAGCTGGAATGCCTTCAAGGGACAACTTAGAATCCATTGCTTTTTGTTCAGAAGACTTTCCTTGGCTCATGAGTACTACAAAAAATTATTATTTTCCCTAAAAATATATGAAAAACTGTTTAAAAATTTAAAAGATCCTCTAAGCAATTTGAGAATATGTGATTATAGAAAATGTATGAAGTGGATGAACAGTTATTTCCACTCCAGACACAACACTGACACTAGTGACTTACTCGTTTGAAAAAAATTCTGTTGCATTTTACATGCATGAGTTGCTGTGCTTGCATCTATGACTTTGCACCACTGTGTGCCTGCACCTGTGGAGGCCACAAGAGTACATAGGACTCCCTGAAACTGGAGTTTTAGATGGTTGTGCACATATGGTCCATATGTGGGTACTGGAAACTGAACACAGGTTTTCTGGAAGAGCTGCAAGTGCTCTTGACCGCTGGCCATCTGCTCAGCTCCACGGATGACTTATTTAAGACTGCTGAGGTACAAGGAGGTGCTTCAAATACAACTTCTGATTATGTCATGCTTTCAAGACTTTTGGAACTTGCTTCTAATACTGGTGGCCTTTACAAACTAATATACATATCTCCAACTCCAACATATTGTTTCTGTACACTGCGATAGTTAATAAAAAAGAAGAGAGAAAATCCCAAAATACCAGAGATGAAATTCACATCCTATGTGAGGATGCACCTTTATGTTCTTAAGAATGGGGTAATTTAGCCTCTCCCAGCCTGCGTGGATACAGCAGGTTTGGGTTAGAGTTTGTAGCTAGTTCCCTGAGACTTTTGTGATATGTTTAGATAGGTTTGTTCAAAGCCAGATTTTTAAAAAGGTTTAGTTTGGGAAGGTAAAATTAGATATGCAATAATTATGCTTGGATTCTTGCAAGATGGGCTGAACTTAAGACTCTGTCTTTGTTTTTCTTCAGAATGAGGCTCAATACCAAAAGCATATATGGAATGAAGGAAAGAAAGTGAAGTGGTAATATAGAGAGGGCAAAGGCAGGCAAATCGAGTCACCTTATCAAATCATCTTCAATCATGGAAATTAAAGCTTCATTCTTCAGTGGAACCCTGGGATCCACATAAAACTCAAAAGCTCCAGGCCATCCCATCCAAGGGAGAGGAAGCCATCCTATGCACACCCCACTCTAACCATGGTTGAGAGCTATTCCTGGGGTCCTCTGTCTTCATGTATCCCATATGTAAAGCTCAGAGGCCTCCAGCAGCAGTCAAAAATCCTCAGTAAGGAAGTGAAATTTTATCCATGAAAACTGAATAGGGTCATCTCTGAAGAGCTATTGAGTGGACAAGGGTGGAGCACCGCTAACATCAGCTAGTGAATGCAACAGTTGGCTCCTTCTGAAAATTCATACAGATGGGCTTTTGGCTACTTTAGAGGTAATTATTTGGTTAAAAGTTTGTGATCAAAAACTGAACATTGATTTTTTTTTCTCCCAAACTTGTATGGACATGCAGTTCCTGGCAGAAATAACATGGTAGCACAACTGGGAGCATCATTAAGCAGAAGAAACAGTATATTTCCATTTTAGCATCTAATCCCAGGAGAGGCCATGTTTTAGAGCTATGGGTAATTAAAGGGTCAGTGAATACAAGAGATCACATGTCAGCAAAGAGAGAACTTAGAGAATGGATGTTTGTCTTTTAACAGGAGTTGTTCCGGCCTCGAAGGAAAAGGGCTCTTCATCATTTTTGTCTGACCAGGATGCAATCTAACATAAACCACACAAAAATACAGACAGATGGTACTAAATTTCTTGAATCATTGGCAAAAGTAATTTTGATAGATTATGTCTAACAATCATGTTTGATATACCTGCCTATTCTATTAACTTGAAGTTTCTATACTCATCAAATATTTAAATGAGCAAATGCCTGTATGACTGAAACTCTTCTTTAGTGAGGGTCAGCACATTCTTACTGAGAAAAGAGGCAATAAATGAGGAAAAGGTTATTAATTATAGAAGTGATGAGGAACTGGAAGCCATGAGTAAATCATGTTCGCAGGTACAGATGCATGTGTCTGAGCTCCAGCCTTACTGTATGAGTAAGTGTCACCTGTGAGGAGAAGCTGGGGACTCCTCAACTGCTAAAGCCACAACTCAGACATATTGCTTAATAGTTAGGCAAGTTTTCTATATTCTAATATGTCGGGACTGTCTGCCTGCCTATCTCCCTACTCGTGTACCTATCATCCACCTATCTCTTGATAAATATTCAGATATGCACCTAATATGTGGTGTTCATAGGATGAGGGAATAATGTCAAAGAGATAAGGCCCTCCATGTCAGGATATATACGATTGTCAGCCATTGGGCATCATTCTATGTGCTGATTAAAAGTTCAGCTAACTATAGAGCTGCCAAGCTGTGACCCAAAGGCAAAATCTTGCCTACTACCTGTGCTTAGGAGAGAAGCTCACTAAGCACAGCTGCATTCATGGCTTTATGTATTGTCTTTAGCTGCCTGGCACTAACAACAGTAGATTTAAACTGCCTGCATCCTTTCAATGTTTTCCATCTGATATTTTACAGAAAAAGCTTGCCAATCCCTGGTACAGAACATTACTATACTGAACACTTTCATTCTTTCTCTCTAAACACAGCAGTTAGACGATTATATGGCTGCAGATCATGATATGGTTCTTTAATATTTATCATTGCTACACACAATTTCTAATAATATGTTCTTTCTAGCAGCTTCTTTGGTATCATCCTTTGTATAATTAGCAGATTTTTGTTTTTCATTTTATTCCTCTTTTCTCTGTTTAAATAGATGTGGTAGAAGGACAAGCTCCATGTCAGTAATATCAGAAAGTAATGCACGAACTTTTTGCGTATTTACTGACACTATTTTGTCCATTTCCAGAGAGAGTGAGGGAAATTTAATAAAAGACAATTTAAAACACATAAAGTGTGCAAACGCAAGGGAGTCTAGCAATGACTATAACATGGGAACAGCAAGAAATCTCCATAGCTGAGGTGCACTCAGATGGATGCAGTGAGCGTAGTCTGTGGAAGATCAAGGGTGCACTGTGCCTGTTAATAGGCACATTATGTATGCTGATGTAAATACCATACTTTGTGGTAGGGAATTTAGAGAAAGATGGTGGTAGCTATGCCATTCTCAGGGATGATGAGAACAACACTATTTCTGTAAAAGTCAAAGGAACTGAATTAATTTTTGGAAAAGAAAAGAAATGTGGCTCAGTCTAAATTTTAAATGTGAGTTCATTATATCAGTAAAGAGAAATAGTTGGTGATTTACTCATTAAACATGGAAGCAAGCACATGGCTTGACGTGATTTGGGTTGCAAATGGCAGATCTCGAGTTGTTTTCTAAAAGCTGAGAAAAATACTGTGGTAGATGTTTACTAGCACCATTAATTATTATATAATTATTAATTATATAACTAACACAATTAATAATTTCATTAATAAACATCTATGTTTGAGGCAATCAGCTTGCTACTATGAGTTCACATAGAGATAGTGGTTTAGTGTACACATGTTTTGACTATAATAGAGAAAGAACACAGTGTAGAGGAAACAGAGGAAATATTGACATGACCATTGCATTAATTTTTAATCTTCAATTCCAAAAGAAATGGCTCATTCTGGATCATGACAGACTTAGGTTAAGGAGAAATGAGATTATTCTGACAGTAAAGCAAGTCATACCCAAGGATATGGAATTGAAAGAAGCAAGAAATGTCTTTTCTTAGAGTCTTATAAAAATAGAAATGATTTCTCATCGGTTGAGATGCAAATAGTTTTCGAAATGGATTAGACACAAGAAAATTTTATTTAACTTTAGATTCCATGTCAATATCCTACTCTTGTTGCTAGTTAAATTGTTCCAGTGTAATTTAGTGAATATTTATTAAATGTTTGCTAGATGTAAAGCATTAGGGCTAGAGCTCAAGGGCTTTATTATGCATGGAGATTTTGAAAACTGCAAATGACTGTGATTCTCTGAGTTTAGTTGGAAAGAAAACTCAAATTCATTGATGAAAATGAGGAGAGATAGATAGATATATATATAGAGAGAGAGAGAGAGAGAGAGAGAGAGAGAGAGAGAGAGAAGAGAAAGAGAGAGAGGAGAAAGATAGTGGGAAGTTGTTAATAACTAGTAAAGGAAGGGAAAAATGTTTAACAAAGGGTTATTTGATAGTCTAAGGTTTGAAATAATCTTTAAAGGTAGAAAATATTTTACTCATAGAGATGGGTGAAAAATCACTTGGGGCAGACAAAATGACCCTGAATATTGATATGGATCCTGTTCAGTGAAGAACTAAGTCAACTATTTAAGTGGGAAGAAGGGACGAGATATAGAAGGAAGCTGGGATCTTCCTGTGGATGCCCCCAAATGCTGAGCTTGAAATTTATGTATGATGGTTAGCACAGTAGCACTAAGACGTGCAATGCCAATGAGAGAGGAAAAAGGAGGAAGAAATGCTTAGAAGTCCCATATAGACACTGAAATGACAAATCCTGGCCAACTTAATTTGGAAGGTCACAATGACGTATCCGAAAGGAGTCAGATAGCCTCACTCCCAGGTGTGACATCTTCATACAGATGACTGGAAAGCTCTGGGTTCATTTGGACTCTCTTCCACAATTCTACATAAAGCATCTTTATCAAAGTGGTCTCAAGTAGCAGATTATTTGTGTGCAGAGACCTATATACATGCAGTCATGCAATACTCACTTTCTTATGCTTGTAAAAGTGAAACTACCTTCTAAATATTGTAAGTCATCCACCCATCACCAGCAATTTTAGTCCACACAGTCTCATTGATTCGTTGTCTGCTGATACCAGAATGTTATGTCTCCTCCATTAATGCACATCCCACTAATTTCCAATTTGAATTGTAAGGAATGGTGTCGATGGGATTGTTCTCGGGCATGCCTTTGAGTGAACTGTGTTCTTGTTTCTCCTGGGTGTTGTCCTAGCACTAGCACTGATGTACTATGGGGTATATTCGTCGGCTAACAGTTTCCCATGCCCTTTGTAAGAACTTACACCCTCAGTTGAAATAAGTGTATGTGAATTGTCCGTAATCTTCATTCACTGGTATTATAAGTTTTATTAATTATACCATTTGAGCTTCTTACCAGGAATCATTTTGACATTGAATTTTAAAAACTGACCAAGAAGTTTTCATATTGTGTCAGCTTAGCTAGCTCTCTTATGCTCTAATGACAGATTAGGGAAGTAACTATGTGATTATTACATTAAAGCCTTTTTTCATTATATAGGGATACAGGGAACACATCTCTCCAAACTCTACCAAAGCATTGAGAAAAATGATTCAAATAAAGCTTACACTCAAAAGACTTTTGACATTTTCTTGATGATCTTTTAATATATTTAAGCCAAATGACATTTAGCTTGAATGATACCGCTCTTTGACATATCTGTTCCTATGCAGGACAAATAATCTCAACATCTATCACATGAGGATTATGTGGTTAAAAAAAAAAAAAGAACTAAAAGTTTGGGTAATTTGAGGATATACAGATTTAGCATGATCTTGTTCAGTGTGTTTCCTTTCTAAGGAAGAAACCTGAAAATAAGTTTGGGCTCGACTGCCAGGAAGTCAAAGGGGAAATGATCTGTGTCTGTGAGTAGTATTCACTAGAAGATAACTCCTTAAATTTCCTGACCTTAAGAGCCATGTCTGCATGGGATCCTGCTAGAATGGATACCCTGAAGAATTAATTGTCTAATACAGGAACAGTTGAACTCAGTTTTTTCACGACACTTTCATCCCTGCCCTTTTTGTTTCCTTCCTTTCCATCCCTGTTCCTTCCTGTGCGTAGTAATACCAATGGATGCAGGGAGACCTCTTGATACTTACAGTCAGAAGCTCCCGGTGCTGATGTTGATGCTGTGGCCACTGGTGATGATAAAGGAGAGAGCAGTATCTCTCCTTTATGTGATGTTTTCAAATATGAGATTAACTGAGTTAGATTATGGAAGGTGCTTCTGGAATGATAGATTAAGTGATCCTCCTCAGAGCAGCCATTTAGTGGAAGGCAGAGGGAATAAAGAAAGCAATAAAGCTGATGGAACAAAAGATAAGGCATGTTTCTCTTCTTCTCTGTTCTATTCATATATTTTTCCAGGAAACTGGAGGCTTAACTTTCCTTGGATTTTCTGCAAGTGTTCCTAAATTGAACTTAAGAAACTTCAAATGTGTTTCTTTCCCATGCAAACAAATGAGCCCTGACACGACTGGTCCCTTCAGTAGATGTCATGGGTTATAGTAGATTTTGTGACCCTCCCCACTTTTCTACAACGAGGTTATAAAACCTGCCAGGGCAGAGATGTCTCAGGCACATAGTTGTATTCTGCCTTTCACTTAACCCAGGGTAGGGGAAATGTCACATTATCCTGCTGATTAAGCCCATTAAGGATTCAGGTTGTGTAACTTTCCTAATAGGGAGTGAAGAATAAATTCTGCAAGTGAGTTTAATGTTCACCAAAAGCATCAACAGCAAATGTAGAGGCAGTGCCCTTTGGCCATGCACAGAATACAAGTGAGAGTGGTCTTTTTCTAACTCTTTGTGAATTACCCTCAACTAAGTTCTCACCTCAAGGGCAACAATGTATTTGTTTGTTCTCTTACAGATTCTTTCTCAGCCTTGGTGTGAAGCCACCAACTGAGTTGGAAGATCCAAACTGGGACAGAGAGTTTAAAGAGGGGCACAGGATAGTCAGTTCCAGCAGAACTTCACATTGGCTGTGACTCAACTTCATTTGTTGAACACAAAGACATCTGTCCACAGATAATTGTAGACAAAATTGAAAATTACACATAAAAGACAGGACAGTATGCCTATCTAAGCACATGACTACGCATTTATTGAGTGAATAAAACTATACTTGACATCAAACTCTGATTCACTGTTTTAAGAATTCTAAACTAAGTGGAAGAATTTACCCAGACATCTCCATCAATACAGGAGGGAAGAATGTCATGTCCTCATGCTTATAATGTGATGATACTGTCTCTCTCACTATCTTGTGAGGCACTTAAATAAAGCATGTCCATATGTGTATTGGCTGCATTGTAGTGAACATGAAGGTTGATTTTCTTTTTCCATCATGTAGGTCAAAAGATTGACTAAGGTCATCAAGCTTGACAGTGGCCACCACTATCTGCTTTATCAATTCCTTTTCTTTTCTTTTCTTTTTATTTTATTTTGATTTGGGAATATAATTGACCTGGAGTTTGTTAAGTAGGCTCTGCTGGCTGCCCACTTAGCCCTAAGTATCTGCATCTCTTTGTCTCCATAGCTATGAGATTATAACTATAAACAGTTTTGCTCAACCTTCTCATATTTTACTCAAGTTTCATGGACCAAACTTGGATCCTCATGCTTGCAAGACAATTACTTCATGGACTGAGCTATCTCCCTAGTTCAAGTCAGTTTTATTTTAAGTGAATATTTAGTTTCTATTGTTATCAACATCTATAGACTAATATTTTAGGGGTCTGGAAGTCATTCTGGGTGAATGTATTATAAGAAATAGATCAACTGTTGTAGTATCTGTAATGCTTACAATTTCTGTACATTCACTTTTTTATTTCAAGAGGCTCATTTATTGGAGTTATATGTCTTTCTTCAACTTAGCTATATTTTTTTCCTTCTCTAGTTACCTATCTATCATTGAAGGATAATTTTTCAATGTAGTCAAATAACAGAGAGAACAAATGATGAGCAGGCAGGTAAAATAGACACTTGTGGGATTCTTAGCTACTTGAATATTTAGAGAAAATGGTAGGATAACAATTTGGATTACTTGTGGTTTTGCTTGACCTCTCATCTACTCTTTTGTCGTATAACTTATTGTTGGAGTAGATAATAGAAAGTTTCTAGAATATGTTCCCATATGCTTATCATAAGGAGGAGATGCAAAAGTTGTTTTCCTGTTTGAATTGTGATTTGACCACTGAGCAGTTTATCAGAAAAACCTGTATTATTCTTAAAACTTATTTTATTATTATTCATAAAACTTCTTCATCCCAAGTGCATATATTTGCTTAAACTCTGAAAGTGACTCTGTACTCAGGACTGACAAACTCTGTTGTTGGATTTAGGATGTTAATCAGAAATGGTCTTGCCTCTAATTCCAGATGGCCCAATTAGTGTCAAACAAACAAACAAACAAAAAGTCTGTAAATTACGACATGTTTCAGTATTTTTAATTGAAGTCACTTAAGGTAGAAGAGTAAAAATTGATATAAATTCAGTACCAAACCATTCTGCCAATTGTAGCAGTGGACGTGTAGTTTGTAGAGGTTACCAAGAGAAATGTGGTGGCTGTAGTCATTTACCACTCCACAACTATTTCTACCTTTACTATATGCTTAACCATGATACAACAGGAATTTGATGTTCCAAACAGCTTTCCCATTTCCTATGAAGCCTGGATTCTAGATATACTTGAAATAGACCAAGAGGCAGCAGAGATAGAGGCCTTCCCTGCTATTCTTGCTGGTGAGAATGAGTGTGGACTGGTATTCCCGACCTTGTAGGAAACAGTCATTGAAGGAACAAAACTATTTCATCTCTTGTTATAGTAGCTGCTATACATGCTATTCATGCATGGCTCTTTACCGACTTGTTTAGAGAAAGTCCTTTATCTCCCTAACTACCATCCTTTAGGACTTCCTCAAAAAAAATATTTTCCTATCTTAAGTTGCATTCTGTTTAAATTTATATTACCTGTGATCAGCCTTGTCAGATATAGAAGCAGAACTTCCATGGAAATGAAGAACTATAGTTTATCCAGGATCTATTAAATGCTAAACAAATTGAGAGTGAATGAGACCAAATTCTTTGTACAAGTTCACAAAGTTAGGGAAGAGCAGAGCCAGATGTGTTTGTGTTTAGATCAGTTTGCTACAAAACTTCCATGAATGGAAAAACAAAGCAAAACTTTAAAATGACTATTTTTATTCAAAACATCAAAAACTCTCAAAGATTGAGACCATTTATAAAATATAAACAAAAGATACATATATAATACCGTTGCCTCCCAAAATATATAATATGTGAAACATTTACAATATGTGTACCATTGACTTTGGAATAGATACAACATCAAAGCAAGCCCATGTCTTCTTACATTAGTGTGGTACTACCTGTAATACATGAGTGTAGATCCAAGTCCCAGAAAATGAGTGTAATTCCTTAGACTCCTACCTATTGTCATAACACCAGGAGAATTGTCATTGCCTTAGTGGTTAAGCTTTATAGTTTAGATCTCTCCAATCCTATTTGAAATCTTTATATTTCTAAACCTTTTAGAATTTCAAAGAGTCTAAAAAGAATGTGTGCATAATTTTTGGAGTCTTTCAGTGTTGTTGGTCTATTTTTAAACAGAAGGTCAGAGAATGGGGGAATGCTGAGACAGAGATGCTCAGGTCTTACATTGTTGGTCACATCTCTGAAGAAGAGCTGCCTGGACTAGAGCACCACTCCTTAAAATGGTAAAACTGTGATCGCTGCAGGGATATTGACATGGGCATCAAGTGATGGGTGTATAGAAAAGCTGAGATATTTTACCTGAGAAAATATGACTCTGGAGTCAAATATAAACCAACTGAAACTGGTGAGATGGGGTTAAAAGAAGCAATGGCTTCCTCTAAAGTACCTATTGAGAAACAGTCAGGCTCCTCCAAGAATCAGCTTCATAAAAAAACAGGCCTTCATATCAGCTGTTAAAAGAAGTTCTACTGAAGACAAGGTTTGGCTCCATAAAAAAGTGTGAGGATAACTCTTGGTCATCACTCTTCGGTGTATGCTATGCTGCTATGAAGGGACTTTGTATTTGCTTTTTGACTTTTGGACATGCTCTCTAGGTCATCATTGGTAAATACAAGTCTCTGGAGCAATGAACTTAAATTTTAATCCTTATCCTGCCATTTACTTGCTAGGACTCTGCACATCTGTATAATAGTTCGGTTCTTATACATCCTCTGTAGTTTTATGTGTTAATGTGTTTTTCTCCAGCATAGCACTCCTGCGAGGTGGTAGATCCTAAGACATGGAGCCTAATGAAGGTTTTAGGTAGTTGAGGAAGTACCTCCAAGGGCTTCGAGGTGGTCCCAGGCCCTTTCTGTCATTATTCTGGGCAATCATGAAGTGAGTACCTTGTTCAATCAACCCTGTGCTCTCTGCCATGATTTGCTTCCTCATACTGTTCTCTAAAGCAATAGGACCAAGTGACTGAAGTCTCTAAATTATGGCTGAAAATAAATTGTTCCTCCATTGAGGTTGTTTACCTCGATGTTATAATATCAGAAAGACAGAGAGATGAGCAACACATTCAGTGTCTCTGCTTATAAAATGATGGAATAGTGATGCTTCTGTTACGGAAATATCTATGAAACATCATGCAAAGAGGACTGGTAGCATTTTTCCTGGCTGTGTGGGGGACTGACATCAGATACCACAAAAAAGCAGTGATGGTTCAGTGGGATAAGGTTTGCAAAGGGACTCTTCCTCCTAACCTTAATGTCCCTAAACTTCTGGGGCCCTGTGGCTTAACTGGAGGATTGTTTCAGACTATCTTGCTTAGTCTTGATAGCAAATCTGAAAGTTTATCAAGTCACTCATCTCCAAGTGTTTGAACAGCTATTGTATTTCAGGAATATATAAATAACATCTGTTTGCAATACTGAGATTGTTAATGGGAAAAAAAAGGAGTGCCACAGGCTCAAGATGAGTGAAGATCTGCATCTTCCTAGGAGTGAGAAGGCTCAGACGGCTGCAGTCTGGCTTTTATTCTGGAATATCACTTCTCTAGTGGCTTCCAGATGCAGATGTGTACAATTTTAATCTTAACATCAGTCGGAAATCTCACTATTACATTTTAAACCCTAAACCAGAAAATGAACATCACTTGTCTCTCTGTCTTTGCCTAGTAAGATTGAAGTTTACATAAAGACTTGGCTCTCTTCGGGAATTTCCCAATTGGGTATACTATGTCCAAATTTAATTAAAATCCATGCCACGGGATTGAAACTTCTTTAGTGAGTGAAAATGATAGGAAGACCCAGATATTTTTTATTAGGCTTAATGTTGATTGAGTTACAACACGTGGTGTGACTGAGTTCCCTGGGAACACACCATACATTCTTCTATGCCACCTGGCTATGTAACAAACATGAAGGACTTGGCTCTAGGCGGAATAAAACCTCTGTACTAGACAAATGGAATGACATTCCTCACGAAAACATGGCAACTTCAGGCTTTTTATTGTCCTCCCTCCTGCCAATGCTCTGAGAGTCTCTCTATTCTTTCCAGGAAAGGGAGAAATAAAAATATCCCCCATTGAAATGGAAAGCAGCATTTGTTTTTTTTTTTTTTTCCTACCTTCCTAATAGGGTATTCTCCCTGAAGCATAGCAAGCATAAGTGTAAGATGGCTTGGAATAGATAAGAAATGACTACATTTTAAAAGACACAAATATTGAGATGAGGAGAAATTCATGCGCCACACTCAGAATGTGCATCAGAAAAGGATTCCAGGTCATTAGACAGGGCCAGCAGTCACCACAGAGGGGGGCAGTATGGTTCTGGGCCACAGGCACTGGCTTCTCTTTGTCTTGGGAACTGAATTGCTGAGTGGCCTCCAGGAACTTAATTAAGTTCCCAGATTCTTCTTTTGACAAATCCAGAATACAAACAATGTCTGCCATTGCCTGGTGCTATTGAATACCTATGAGAGTAGAGCATTCCACAGTGAGAACTCTGTACAAGAGCTGGTAATTACATGGGGCAGAAAAACATGCCGATGAGGGCAAATGGGCCATGTGGCTAACTACTAATGCTTCCAGGGATGGTGAGGACTTATGAATTATATACCAAGAAGAAAGTTAGATTTATGGTAATTTGGAAATTCTTAGCTTCATCAAAGGCTAGGCTGAAGCATGAGAGTCGGTGGGGTGTATATGGTCAGCTAGTCAACTACCTCTGTAGTTTGGGTGTGTCACTTCTGTTTCCTCCCAAGGTGTCAGATAAATGCTTTCAGGACAGTGTGGTGAGAACCATTTGAAGTTTAAGAGAGACGTCAGCAGGCAGGTCTCAGACTAATTGCAGGCAGTGACACAGATGAATGCTGGGTACAGTGGAAGCAACATTGATACAAAGGAGCCATTTCTGAGAAGCCTGAACTTCAAAGAAAATCGCCCACAGCAGAGAGGCTGACATGGAGCTGAATGAATAATGAAAAATACAATAAAGACCAAATCTGATAGGGATTTAAATTATATGCAAGGAAAGTATTTCTGGAGAAAATGAGATGATAGGAAGGGTTTGCCACAAACTGAAGAATTCATAACTAGAATGGCTCACAATTTCTGTCACTTAATCCCTGAAAAGTCTCAGCCTCCATAAGAAGGTAGTTAGGGGAAAGTATAATATCAGAATTTTTTTCTTTCTGAAACATAAGACTGCATGGTAGTTCCTATGTATTCTGTCCAGTTCCCATTCGAGTGGAGGAAGACTCTGAGCTTCATGGTGCCATCTGCAGATGTAAAGAAAGTTGTCTGTGCTCACCCATGCAGTACTGGGCACAACTCCACGCTTCACACATGCCTCTTGTTCCCAACATGTCTAGCTGAGCCCAGATGTCTCTGCACCTTACTTTCTCCTGTCCAGCATGACCTTTGAAGATGATGCCTTCATGTTTTCAGGTCTGTTTGTATCCCTGAGCATCAAGAACCCTCTGCACTCAAATTCATATGTTGGAGATGGGACATTAAGAGGGGACAGCCACATACTAATGTAGATATACAAATGCAATGTGGCAGAGCTGTGGAAAGATCTGAGCAGGATCAAGAATGGTGTCTGCATGAGCCTTTGCCACTGAAAGGGTAGTTGGCCATGCCTGTAGTTCTGTTGCCTGTCTCAATTCCATGGGACACCCAGGGGTTCCCCATTTCTAGCATCTACTTGCTTTATGCAAGTTCCCAAGGAGCATTATCCATGCAGGGAAATGAACCTAATGGCCTTTCTGAATTTACTGTCCTGTCACTCTTTGTTATATTCCTGCCCTATTTTCCACTTATTTTTCAAGGGATTCTCAAATTATCCTTTTTTTCATGTGTTCTGAAGCCTCTATTCTCTCCTGTGTTGTTGTCTCAGAAGGCTGCTGAGCCTACCCATAGACAAACCCTGAGTAGGCTACCATGCTGAACTGACACCTGAATCAATACAGACATTTGGAGATGCTAGCTGCTGAGAACAATGCCTTACAGGTTTCTTTAAGTTTCTTTTGTCTCGTTTCATAATTGCCTTGTTTTCTTAGGTTGATGACCACAATAACCTATTTCTCATTTTTCTCTCCACCTTCCACATTCTCAATATTTTATAAGATAGCAACTCACCCTAAAATAGTAGTGCGGAGGTTGAAGGATATCCTATAGTTATCCATTATAGATCTTTCAGAAGGTACATTCTAATTTTACTAAACCTTTACTAAAAGCTGTTACTCCTGTTAAAAATCCATGCACCTATCTGTCATGTGATCCTTGCCAAATAATTTCTTTATGTTTTCTTTCTTTTTCATCCAGTAGTTTCTCCCAGACTTCTACTCTTACATTTAAGTAGCCTAGGCTCAAGTGCTGTTTGATACTGACTTGAGCATAATGTACAGTTGCACTAGTTACTACAAAGAAATGGAATAATAGCCATAGTTCTTTACTTCTGTGGAAAGCATGCCTTGTTGAATTCCTGGATATTTAGTTGTCGCCACTAGTTATAAACTATACCCCACAAGCACATGTTTTGAACACTTGATTACCAGCTGTTAGTACTTGTTTGGGAAATTGCAGAAACTTTAAGAGATGAAGCCTACACCCTGAGATTCCACCTCACATCAGTCAGAACGGCTAAGATCAAAAACTCAGGTGACAGCAGATGCTGGTGAGGATGTAGGGAAAGAGGAACACTTCTCCATTGTTAGTGGAATTGTAAGCTTGTACTACAACCATCCTGGAAATCAGTTTGGTGGTTGCTCAGAAAATTGGAAATAGTACTGAGGACCCAGCTATACCACTCCTGGGCATATGCCCAAAAGAAGCTCCAACGTGTAATAAGGACACATGCTCCACTATGTTCATAGCAGCCTTATTTATAATAGCCAGAAGCTAGAAAGAACCCAGATGCCCTTCAACAGAGGAATGGATTTAAAAATGTAGTACATTATTACTCAGCTATTAAAAACAATGACTTCATGAAATTCTTTGGCAAATATATGGAACTAGAAAATATCATCCTGAGTGAGGTAACCCAATCACAAAAGAACACACATGGTATGCACTCACTGATAAGTGGATATTAGCCCAAAAGCTCAGAATACCCAAGATACAATTCACAGACCATGTGAAGCTGAAGAAGAAGGAAGGCCAAAAGGATGCTTCAGTCCTTGGGACATAAAACTCACAAGCAATAGAGGATGGGAGGGACTTGGAAGGAAGAGAGGAGGGTGAGGGGGAAAAGTGGGGGCAAGAACAGGTATGGGAGGAAACAGGGATGATAAACAGAGGGTCAGGAATTTGAACAGAGATTTGTAGCAGTGGGGCATGGGGAAGTGGGGGTAATGACTAGCAAGATGCCAGGAAAGCAAGAGGCTCCCAGGACTCAATAGGGATGAACTGAGCTGAAATGCCCAACAAAGGGGATGGAGAACCTGTAGAGACCATCTCCAAAGGTTAGGCAAGGCCTCTGGTTGGGAGATGGGGCCACCCACTTATCTCCAAAATTTTAACCCAGAATGGCTCCTGTCTAAAGAAAATAAGGGGACAAAATGTGGATCAGAGACTGAATGAAAGGCCATCCAGAGACTGGCCCGCCTTGGGTATCAATCCCGTATACAGACACCAAACCCAGATACTATTGTGGATGCCAAGAAGTGCTTGTTGTCAGGAGCCGGATGTAGCTGTCCCCTGAGAGGCTCTGCCAGAGACAGACAAATACAGAGGTGGATGCTTGCAGCTGCTGAGCACAGGATCTGAAATGGAAGAGTTAAAGAAAGGACTGAAGGAGCTGAAAGGCTTTGTAACCCCATAGGAAGAACATCCATATGAACCAACCAGAAACCCCAGAACTCCCTGGGACTAAACCACCAACCAAGGAGTACACATGGAGGGACCCATGGCTCCAGCTGCTTATGTAGCAGAGGATGGCATTGTCTGACTACAATAGGAGGAGAGGCCTTTGGTGCAGTGAAGGCTCCATTCCCCCCCAGCCACCTGTGTAGGGGAATGCCAGAGCAGTGAGGTGGGAGAGTGGGTGGGTGGAAGGGGGAGCACCCCCGTAGAAGCAGGTGAAGGGGAGATGGGATAGGGGGTTTCCAAATGCGGAAAGGGACTAATATTTGAAATGTAAATACATAAACTATCCCATTTAAAAATGTTTAAAAATAAAATAAAAAGAGATGAAGCCTAGCTGGAGGTAATAGATCACTGGAAGAAGGGGCTCTTGAGAGTCATATCCTGGCTACACTTTCAGCCCAATCAATATGGCTGTCCCATGAAACAAGGCAAGCCATACAAAACCACCAATTCCCATTTTTTTCTCCGCTAGAAGAGATGTTTCTCTCTGAACAATGAGCAAAAGTAAATTCCTCCTTTAACTCTTTTCTGTCAGCCATCCTGTCACAGTAATGAGAAAAATAATGAATGCAGAATTTTTCATCAATATTCCAAAGAGTGAGATATTTTTGCTATCCATAGATTCTGACATATAATGCAGCGGGGTCCTATATTTGTGGAGATGAACAGATGGAAAAAAATAATGCTACAATTGAATGGTTGGGTTAGGGATGTCTTTTTCTTCATTGGAAACAAACTTTTTAATATCTTTTGGCCATTGTCTCAGGAGAAATGTTTGTTTTAGAGTCGATTTCTCAATCCAAATAATTCTCAATACAATTAATGAAGAGAGAACCAGAGACAGAGAAAGAGGGAGAGAGACAAAGACAGAAAGTCAGAGAGACAGAGTCAGAGTGTGTGTCCTAAGCTTTCCATGGGCCTTTGAAATTCCAAGCTCACTCCCAGAGACACAGTTCCTCTAATAAGGCCACACTTCCTAATCTTTTCAAATAACTCCATGTTAACTAAGCATTCAAATATGTAAGCCTATGGAGGACATTCTTATCAAACCATCAGAATGGCTAAAGACATTCCCTCTTGTCTCTTAAATAAAAATAGAGCTAGTTGTTCCCAAATGAAAACTCCTTCCATGTGTCCTTTCTTTGTCAAAATCCTTTCGAAAAATTATTTTTAAAACTTGCTATGAAGTGCATATATTTTACTGGTTTTCCTAAATGACAATAGAACTCACTCTAAATATTAAATAAACAAATAAATTAATAATATATACATGCATTTTTTTTCAAATTTTTCTCATTTTCTGGTGGTCTGAAGGTGGCTTTGTTGAAGACAGTTTCTTTGGGACATTAAGGAAGCTCTAAGAGTTTAGAGATAAGTTAAGAAAGTCCATTCTCTTTCCCATCTGTTCAGTATTTGGTGGAAGATAAGAAAGAAAGACAAAGAAAATCAAGCACCCCCAAGCTTACAAATGATTCCATATCTGGTGATCATGCAAGCCATGAGATAATGGATGTTTTGAAATTGGCACAGCTTCTTTCTGGATCATTGAGGGGACAAAGGCAATAGTTCAGCATCCCATCCTCATTCATTTCGGAAAAGATAGATAGTGTCACAGAAAAACAATCTATACAGAAACCCTGAACAAACAATTACAAGCATCATAAAGCAAGCAGGTCTGGAATCGATCCCAGCAGACACATCCTATTCTCACTCTTCTTTAACTTTGTCTATTAGGTGGTTTGCAGATTCAACCTTCTGTGAGTGTTCTTAATAGTATGGTATCAATTTACCCAGGTAAGAAATGTCTGCACCCATTTCCCTCTCAATAAAGCAAAATAGCTCACCATTAAGTAGTTTTTCTCTGTGATATACGGCAAGATTAAACAAAAGAAGGAGAAGGGAGATAGTGGGGCCAGATGCCTGTCTATGTAGATCGTGACTCAGTTCTTTGTTGTTTTGATTCATTATGGTTTTTCATTTGTTGGTTTGCTTGCATGCTGGTTTCTGAGGCAGGTCTCACTGTATAGCTGTGGCTGCTCTGAAGTTACTTATATAAACCAGACTGGCCTCAGACTTAGAGATTTGCATGCTTTTGCTACCCAAGTGCTGGAACTCATGGATAATGCCACTAAAACTGGCCCACAACTAAATATTTTGATTTAAAAATAAATTTCTATTTTGTTTCCTAGAATACGTATCTCTAAAAAAGTGGTTCTCAACCTTCTTAATGCTGTAACCTTTTAAGTTGTGATGACCCCCAACCATAAAATTATTTCATTGCTACTTCATAACTGTAATTTTGATATTGTTATGAATTGTAATGCAAATATCTAATATGCAGGATATTTGGTATGTGACCTGTGAAAGGTCTATGTAACCCCCGTGGGGTAGCAACCTACAG
>JADRCD010228258.1:14663-40234 GCA_019843815.1 Montemys delectorum | reverse complement strand
ACACACACACACACACACACACACACACACACACACCCCACAGGATGATATTTTCTTTGTAGTCGTGTGTCAAGATTCTTTTCATAGGCAGTCACAAGTCAGTCGATGTCTCCAACATCACTATCTTCTTGTGCTTTCAGAATAAGGGACTACAACTCTTGGCCAGTCTTTCATTGGACTGTTTAAAATTATTATACTTGGCCATGCACGAGCTATTCTATTGGGACATCTGTCTTCTTTACTCTAACTGTATGAGAAAGCTTTCTGCCTTGTAGAAAAAAGAAAAATAATCTATAGTGTTTAATGTTCATGATAGTAAACGAGGGCTGAGCCCATCAGGGCATCAGTTGGAATTTATAGTTTATATTTCCATGGTTTGTATTAATGAGACCTCTACTATCAACTGTTAAAGACTGATCTATATCTATCTCAATCTCTTCTACCCTGTGCTTTCTTCTTCAGAAGGCCTTCCCCAGGAAGACCTATTTTTATCCCATAAGTCATCTTCCTGATTCAATTGTCATTAATTGACACTTTCCTCCATCTCTGTAGTAATTCATCTAAATGATGTCATACTGTCTTCTTCATTATTTAGATGTCAGTTTAAGCATTGTTTCCCTTAAAGGGACTTTTTCAAACCACAGTAAATATACCTGTTCATTCCCCTACTCTCTGCATGATAGCATCATCTAACACTTTTGTGGGAGATCAAATTAGTCAGGGTGACCTATTTTATTGCATATTTATGGCTAGACTCTTCTGAAATCTGGTCTTCTAGTGGTCTTCACCTTACAATGTTATCTGCTCTGATATCCTTAATGCAAGAGGAAGATAGTGTCAGTATGACAAATATTTAATGAATGAATATACATAGGTGGGTGATAATGTGAAGGCACATTCTACTGCAGTGTCAAGTCATTGTCAAATACTCAACTGAGTAAGTGTGTAGGTACAATTATTGTGTTATCTTACTTGACACATAGGTTCACCTACTGCATTACAAAATTCCCATAGCTATGACTTTAAAAAAGATAGAATAATATGTTCTTATCATGTTTTTAAAATTCATGAGTGTCAGAGGATTGGTGGGGGAGGCTAGATGCCATCATTATATTCTTCCATCCTCATGTTTCAGAATGGCTACTGTAAATTCCCTATCGTTTCTGTTTTTATGCCAGCACATTAAAGAGTACATGAAGAAGTGAATGAAATGCATCCTTCCTTATAGTCCCAACAATATATTTCATTCTCAGATGTATAAATAAAAAGGTATTCTGATGAACATAACCTAGGATAGCAATGTGCTTATCCAAAAACACAAACAGAAGGAGAGATTGATAATTTTTTCATAGAAGGAAGAAACTATGCTTAATACTTCTTTGGATGTCAGTGAAAGTGACAATCCCTAAATCACACAGATCACACATTACAGACCTGGGACAGAAGCCAAGACTGACAACACTCTACTTGTCCAAGAGCATCTAAACCTCCTCCAACACAGCAGTAGAACTTCTATCAAAGGCCTTCTGTAGGAAGGGGTACTGTTGGTATACAAGTATGCCAGTACGAAATCTTCTATGTTTTTTTTATCATTCTACCAGATTCTGAGGTGATTTCAAGAAACTTTCAGATAAACTGTGCAGTTTACCATTCTTTGACTTCCTTCTCAGCTCCTCTGAATAGTTGTTTTCCTTTGTTCCTTTATCCTAATGATATTAATGACATCAATAATATTTTGGGGGGATTATCTTTTATTTGCTAAACATTTTGCTTTTTGTATAAAAATTAGTTTGGCTAGTTCTCAGAATAAAGCAAATAAAATTAGCCTGTTTATGAACCCATTTGTGTACTAAATAATTTTTCAATATAGAGAGGTTAAGTAATTTTTCCAAGTAAACCCAGAATTTGATTCCAATGTCCTTCAGTTCTTATAAGAGGCTTGTTCGCCCATTTAAGAACCACATTGCCGGTGATGCTCTTGCCTTTGTCATCATAATCACATTGAAGCTGCATTTTGGTCATTCAAAACAAATGATTATCTGAATTGGAGAGAAGTCTGGACTTTATTTTGTTGCTTTAAGAAAGCTAGGCGCTTGTGGCCCTGGGATGGGGTGTGTGTGTATGTCTATGTGTGTGTGCACGCATGCATGTGTGTGTGTGTGTGTGTGTGTGTGTGTGTGAGAGAGAGAGAGAGAGAGAGAGAGAGAGAGAGAGAGAAAGAGAGAAAGAGAGAAAGAGAGAAAGAGAGAGAGAGATTGTCAAACCACAGCCTAGAGAGTTCCCTCACCTTGAGTTAGATAAGAGGAAGATCAATTTGTAAGATGAGCAAAGATGCTTAACTTCTTCCTGGTTGCTTTTCCTGTCCATCGGTGAGGTTCTAGATTCCTAGGATGGTTAACATTAAACAAGAATACTATTGGGCATAAACCATAAAGCAATTGTAGCAATGAGATGCTGTACGCAAGATGCAAGAGGGTGACATTACTAGTGGTGACCCACAGGCAAGATAATCCTTGAATTATTAAAGAGACCTGTGCCTCTCAGGGTGAATGCTAAATTTTCCTATTGCTTCTGTGTTTCAGGGTCTTCACAAAGTATCATAGTAATGTATTCTGCCATGTCATTTTTCTCCAATTATCTGAACATTTCCAGGGATTCGGGAAGTAATGAGATATATGTGGAAGATGCTTCAAAGAAATGATTTTGGGAGTTTTTACTGCAAAACTGATCATTTTCCCTGAAGGGCACAAAGCTCACTGCCTCATCTTCCATGTGAACACTACACTCTATGAATTTTATTTATTTTTTTTAAACAGAGAAAGAGAAAAGGAAATTGTAGAGGAAAGATGAATATTATAGAAACTGTATAAAAATCTTATAACATAAGAAAAATAAGTAGCAAGAAATCATTTCCCTAAGGAAAATATATTGAAACTTAAGGAAAATCTCTTAGGTATAGGAAGTGAGCCGGAACTAATACAACAAACCATGTAAATATATATGTGATGCTGGGAACAGACTAAAAGCATGGCTCATCCTTTATTTTGAAGAAACATGTATTTAATGTATTGTGCTTCTTCCTTCAGCTTTGTTACACTCTATTGGATTAACAGCAGGCAAGTTAATTTTGAAATCACATATACATGCTACTTCATGACAGGCATGGCTTTTGGAAGTATTATTTGTCATTCAAAAACCCATATTATATATTTTTCAAAAGAACGCCTAAGATACTTTCTAGTAATATCTTACATGATACTCACTGGGTCTGCACTATCTCAATAATGCCCAGTCTTCCTCATGCAGTGGTCTCACTGTCTTAAAAACCCTTTTCTTAACCACTCATTGTTGTCTCAGCAATGTGAAGATAGGCCAATGGAGAATTCTTGATTATTACATATTAACACTCAACAAATATAGAGAAACCAGATTATCATCTACAGTTGCAAGGACCATACTCATCTAACAAAGAGAACACCTTGCCAAAATGACACTTGAATCCTCTGCTGAGCTCTATCCTGAATTATATATCCCTGCCATGAGACAAGACCACAGGAGCCTAGAGAAATCAGGTCTTCTCAACAAGCTTACAAAGAAATAAGATACAAAGAGGTAGATCAAGTGGTCTAGTTACATAGTCCTTTCTGTGACTCCTTTGGTGATATCATTTATTCATTCTTCTGTTCATTTTACCCTCAGCCAACTGTTTTCCTGTCCACCAATGATATATAGAAAATACAGGTGAAGATAGATAATTCTGACCCTCAAAAAGTCACAGACCAGTTGGAGGGAGACGTATAACCATTTGTGAGAATACAGTCTGGAGAAGGGGGCTGATAGAAGTCTTGTGAAACTTGAAGTTCTCTTTATCCAGCCTGGGATGAAACTATCATGGAATATGTATCAGCTAAGGTGTCCCTAAAATGCCAAGAAGGAATTTTCAAGAGGCATTGTGTGACAAATGTAATAGCTTGAGCAAAGGTATAAGTCAAGAAACAAAGAAGACATGAAGAGGTACCTACAAATCATTTGGTTCTCTTTGTGGGTAAGCATGTTACAGTGTAAGAGGTGACATAATTAGCAAGGGCTGGAATATAGGCAGGTTAAAGCATCAACATTCTGCATAGTAGGAGGTGGAAAGGTATGTAATGAGGACAAAAAAAAACCAAAATTGTATCTATATCTACATTTATTTTGATATTATTTTAAAAGGATGTTTATTTCTATGAGTGTTTTGCATGGATGTATATATTTACATCATATGCATGCAACACCTATAGAGGCCAAAGGAGATGGCAGATGCTATGGATTTGGAATTACAGATTATGTAAGTAGCCTTAAAGGTTCTAGAAATCAAACCCTGGTTCCCTGGAAGAGCAGTTAAGTGCTCTTAATGGTGACCCATTTCTCTAGCTACTATTTTGATTTTCATACAACTTTAAATGACTGTACAAATACAGTAATATAGAAATGCAATTTACATGTAAATGTTACATGTTAAAATTCTTTTCCTGGTAAGGTCAACTTATATTGATAACTTTAAAGGTTACTGCCATATGTAATAAAGAGACAGTAGGCATCTTTAGAGACTTATAGACACTTCATTGACATATGTCAAATATAGTCCTTGTTAAAGGTCTGTAAAGGTTAGTGCCAGAGGTGATCAATGCACTAAGCTGTTGCAACCAAAGAATTTAGCACTGATAAGCCAAGGATAGGGAAATAAGAGAGGGAAATGTATTAACATAATCTCAGGAGTTGAATCTATGTGGTTTGGTTATAGATTGATAATGATATTTAATAAACTCCTTCACACTATGTCAACTCCAGCCACAAGACTCCTCATTGTCTGTTTAATATGTGTGTCAGAAGTCACAGGGGAACTTTAGACTCCCCTCTTCTTCTTGGAAATCTACTGTTCTCTTTGCCCAGCTGCCCACTTTATTTCAGAGAGTTTTTGGGCAGGTGCATCACACAAGTGCCAGCAATTCACCTGGAGGCAAAGTGGTTTAACTAATTAACCAGTACAATTTCTCATCTTGGTGCCTATATCTTTTAAGACCTATCCTGACCAACTGCATTAGTTACTTGTCATGCTTCTGTGATAAAATAAAACAAACAAACAAACAAACAAAAACCATAGCCAAAAGCAACTTCAGGAAGAAAATATTTATTTTAGCTTAGAATTCCAGAGAATAGAGTTCCTTAATTGTGGAGAAGGATTGGATTGGTATGGTGGTAGGAGCAATAAGCTGGAGAATCACATTTCCCTTTACATACAGGAAGCAGAGGTAGAGAAAATAGGCAGTAAAGTGAGGCTGGACATTCTCAAAGCCCTCCCACAGTAAAGTCCATCCTCAAGCAAGACTGTCCTTCCTCCGGGTTCTATGACCTCCCTAGATAGCACCAGCTTCTGAGCACAAAATAATTGACTACAGGATTCTCTGAAAGACGTTTCTCATACAAACCACCACGTGATCAGAAGAGTTCATACTCCTTCCTATCAATTTTAATAATCTTGGTAGTGTCAACATCTAACATACTACATACTTGCTTCTCTTTTAATGTATAATAGCAAGATATTATGGTCTCTAGCATTTGTGCTTGTTATTTTTATTCATGAGGCAGTGCTTGACACAGAGTATGCTCAGTGAATGTTTCTTGAATTAAAAGGTAAATAGGTAGATGAATCTGTGGATGGGTAAATGGATAGATAAAAGTGAGTCTTTGTAAACATCATCTCTTGATGAGATCATTAGAGAGTAATTTTCCCATTAGGAGATGATAAAACTATGTCTTAAAGGAATTGGGGACTTTTCTAAAATTATCCTGTTAGAACTCTTAATATAGTCTATAAAGAGGAAATAATCAAAGTGGCTTATATGATGAAGTGAGTGTATTGACTCAAGTAATTAGACAGTCTAGAAGGTCAGCAGTCTTGGAATCGCTCAATTTAGAGGCTCAAGAGTGTGTTCAAGGATGGATCTGTATCTTCTTCTAATTCTCTTATTGTGTAAATATTTTATTAAACTGCATAGCAGATCTACCCATATGTGCTCTTTGTATATACTGGTGTATATACAAGTAGAAAGGTATATTATTTGTTTAGAAAGATACAGATGACAGTAAGTTAGCCAGTATAAAATTTCAGGATCATTTAAACAATCATAAGAGTAGTAATAGTTTATGGGATCAATGGATCATGACGAAGCTCACTCAATTTGTCCTTTACCTTGTGATCTAAGGCAGTGACTTGTCTGGTTAGACCTAGGATTCCTGAACTAGATGTTGTCAAGCAAGATAAGACATTCTGAATGGCTTAGGCAGTCTATTGACCCTTTCCACTGAGGATGAAATTGTTTTGCGGGTACTCCATAAAGCAAGAGGATTAAGTGTGTAATACCTATTGTGGTAGAGGAAGAAAGTAATATTGTCTATAGACATGGAAATAAACTCACATGTGTCTTGCTACAAAACCAATTAAGATTGTCTACTTATTGATAAAAAATACTCTCTAAAAAGCAGTAGAACCCTGTCACTTAAATGATAGAATCAATGTAATCTTGAACTCAAACCAAGTGTTATTTGCAGTGGACCTGCACAGAACAAGCAGGGTTAACACATGGAGAAGGAACACATTGGAACCTA
Organism: Montemys delectorum; assembly: GCA_019843815.1. Taxonomy (NCBI): domain Eukaryota; kingdom Metazoa; phylum Chordata; class Mammalia; order Rodentia; family Muridae; genus Montemys; species Montemys delectorum. The sequence goes on along the minus strand of JADRCD010228258.1, from coordinate 33,586 downwards.
CTCTAACTGCTAAATTCTATACTACTGATGAACTCTGTCTTGAGTCCCACTGGTATACCTGTCAGACTACAGTGAATAGTTCCAATGTTATGTCCACAGAGATGGACCAGGTAAAATCCACAGGAACATAAGCAAAACAAATGTGGGAAAGAGACTAGTAGGAAAACATTGGGTAGACAGAGCATAAGAAAAGAGGGAGATAGAAAGGGTGACAATGAGAGCAATCAGCATGAATTATATCCATCCTTGAAATTATCAAAACACAAATTTAATTAAAAAGAAGCTCTCTGATGGAAGATTTGGTTCTAAAATTATTCTTAAGTTTTATCCTTATCATTTTGTGCAGCCATATTTAAACTTCTTCCTCCATTGAATGCTATGAAACACATTAAAAATAATAATTCAGAAATTATGGAGATGGTTATGCTGGAAAAGTACTTCCTACACAGCATGATGACCTGAATTCACATCTGTATCACCTACCAGAAATGCTAGGTGCAACAGCTTTAACCTATAATCCTAGTCCAAGGAGGAAGAGGAGGGAAGGTTCCTAGGGCTTGCTGACCTGCTAGACTTGCCAAACTGGTGAGCTCCAGGTCCATTTGGATACCTTGTCTCAAAGTTACCTGGACAATAATTGAAAAAGATTTTTAAAAAAAGTCAGCCTTGGACCTTCGTATACATGTACACATTTGTAAAACTTTACCCTAACATACATGTGAGAACACATATGAACTAGTGTTCATACACATACCACACACACACACACACACACACACACACACACACACACACACATACAAACACACAGGAATAATTCTTCACTATTAAATTTAGATAATGAAATGTAGTATTATATAACATTTATACCCCCTAGCCTAGGTCTCTGTACTTATTCTGTGAGGTCATTACCAGACAAACAATCATGACTTGAATCTGGGGAATCTATAGTAACTCAGGCAAAAGATCAAAGCAGACTATGTGGGTGCTTCAGAGAAGCTAATTTGGACAGATTTCTCTTTTGAAGAAACAGACACGAGAGAGTGCAGAATGAGCCTTGTTTTCCTATTGGTGCAGCAGAGTATATAATGGCTCATAGCAACAGTTCCACCCAGAGCAGGCCACCCAGACCTCTGCTTTGAGTCTGAGAAATAAATTATATTTCCCAATATCTGATATGTTCAGTTTGCTCCATAATTACCACCTCCTTCTTTGCCATTTCTCTCACAAATTTGATATCTTCCCATAATTGCAGTCTTTTGCTCTGCAAACTCACACAGCCAGTCAGTCCAACATGTTCATTATTTGAGCAAATTCTTTGCTTTAGGCTCATCTGAAAATGACCATCTATATCCCAGCTGTGGAACTAATATATGCACACGTTAATCTTTTCCTTCACTCATATTTTAGGAAACACGAGCAAACTTAAATTTCATGTTTGTTTTCTAAGCACTGTGAACATTAAGCCCAGGGCACAGCTGATCAGCAGGCTGCACTGACATTTGATAACACAATAAGTTGTTTGTGGTAATTATTATGCAATGAATTAGAAGGTAACTTAGCTTGAGAGAGATGTTAAGTCAGGCAAAACAAAATGAAACACGAAATCTGAGGCCATCTTGTGCTCTCCAAATTTGTGTCTCCTGAAAATTATATTGTGTGAACAAGGTTAGTGTGATCAGTATGCCTGACAGTAGGTGCTGGATCTCTGACTCTCCTGTGGATCTTTGACATATCCCATTTTCTGTTAACCAATCTGTTTATTATTCTTTAAAATCGAAGTAAATGAAAGTTGTATTTTCTTAGAATGTGTTTTTGAGAAGTTCATGATACCCTTTGAGAATCTGAAAACAATTGACCCTAAAATTGGTTCCTACAGCCACATGTAGGGAATACCAATTTCCAAGGCAAACACTATTTCTATGCAGCTGGACCCCAGTACCATCATCATGCCAAATCCACCCATGGAATGGTAGATCTTTGTGCCAGAGTCCAGAAACACAAATCCAATTTAATTCTGGCTCAGAAAAGCAATAAGTGTTTAAATTGGATTTCTGTGAAGTTAGTTCTTATTAGGCTCAGCATGCAAACTGCTTTATAGACATTTATTATTTAATTATTTCTAACAAAGGATCTTATAAACCCAACATCTATAATTAAATGGGAATGAGAGCAAAGGGGGTTTTGATGCTAGCCAACATGTGCTTTGTGACCCAGAACCTGCACTCAGAAGAGCTATCAGGTTTATGCCAAATACCAGGATCTTTGGCCAAAACTTGCTTCATTAAAGTCAGCTTTGCGGCTGTAAGCTTTGAATGCAGGCTTCCAGTTATCTCTGTCAGCCTTACCTATGTTGTATAGGGAGTTTAATGCGGTCAGTGGAATGCAAGGAGGTATACCTCGAAACTGGCTGATCATCAGTGGCTCTACTTCCTTTCCAATAATCCCTTCGGTTACACTTTCTGCCTTTTCAGCCCCAAGAGCAATAAGGCTTCCTTTTTTCCAAATGTGTGCTTAGCTTCATTCTGGACCCATGTCCATCCCACCACCTTACATGCCAGTGTTCTATGGTGGTTTGTCTCTTCCCACTATTCTCGATCTTTACTACTTCTTCTAATATATGGTTATGTGAATTAACCACCCAGTGCTTCTTTATGTATTATAGTTCTATAATTGAACTGGTTATAGTGGGAAAATTCCAGACAAATGGCATAATTCAAGCCAGTGTTTCTAATGGTTGACATGGCATCTCTACAATGATGAAGAGGTTAGGAACATGGCTAATTGCCTAACCTCAAGAGGTCTAGCGTCACCAATAACCTTGCTCACAGCACTGATAAACAATAATCATTTGATTTACAGATAGTATCACCAGAACCCCCTCGCTGATGTTCCTCCATAGTCATTTACAGAATGTCCTTTTCTTTTTCTCATACGTGTGTATGTGTTTATTTCCACATTCATTTTTGGGGAAATGTATGCATTGGTGTACAAAGAAAGCTCATCTGTTAACCCTTACCTCCCAAGTGATTTAAAACTAGATTTCTTGTTATGCCCCACTGTTATGTCAGTCTAGCTTGTATATGAGCTTCCAGAGACTCACATGTCTCTTCTTCCATCTCTTTGGGATTACACTCATCCACTACTGGATGAAGATTTATATGAGCTCTGAGGATACAAACTCAAGTCCTCACAAACTTGTATGGCAAGTGCTGTGCCTATTTAGCCATACCTGTGGCTCTAAGATTCACAGGGTATCCTTTTTAAAATGACGCTACTAATTATTAGACCCTCTGAAGTTACACAGGTTACTGTTTGTGAACTTTGATACATTCCAAGTATAAGAGCAACTTGAAGAGAAAACATGAAATAGAGTATAGTATACGTCCATTAGATAATGCTGATAAAGTGTTTTTACATGTTTGTATTCTTTTTGTATTCATAATAAGATATTACTAAAAATGCCATAATATGATGATTCATTGATTTATACTTTTGGAAGGATAAGGTTACAGGCTTTTACTGAAGCTTGAGAAAGTTATCAATATTTATAGTACTGGATAAGATTGTGCCTCTTCTCAACAACCATTAACTGCCTGTAGTTTCTCAGAAGAGACCATCCATCATCTTTGATAAAATGTAGAAAATCCCCACCTCTTGCAAATATTATACAGACAAACACTGACTCCAACCATGACTCCATTAGTAAAAGACTATATCCTGCTTAAAAGTTATCTTTTTGTTGCATGCCTCCCTCCCCATTCTCTGGCTCTTATATCCTTTCTACCTGTTTTTCCACGACATTTCCTGAACTTGGGAGGGTGTGATATAGATGTCCATTTAGGACTGAGCAAATACTCCATCAGCACTTTTCTCAGTCACTTGGACAGTTTTTAGTGTCTACATTAACCTCCAACTACTGTAATAACTTATTTTTCCAATGAAGGCTGAGGAGAACACAAATCTGTGAAGATATAAATATTAACATTTAAAAAGCAACTTGACAATGTGATCATTTAGCAATATCAACAGGTTCACTGCTAGAACCTATCACCTCCCCAGTCACAGGTCCTTAGCCAGGTTTATAATAAATGCTTACATTCTCCAATAGAGAATAGGCCTTGGATTTAATTAGAAGTAACTGGTCTCATCCATAACTTATATGCCATTATGACAGCAATGGGCACAGCTTGCCTGCCAGGCAAGTCATTGTAGATTTTTGGATTCACAGCTGGGTGAGATTCTTGATGACTTTTCTCCCTACACAGTGCCTGCTCACATGAGGAAAACCAACCAATACAGTGGACACTTCCAGTATTGTTACACATTGATTTCTCTATGTCTACCAGTGTTTGATGCCTTCAGCAACCAGTTCTTACCATAAATCTGTGGTGGGCAACTAAGTGCAATGGCAATAGCCTGCATTGTTTGGGTGGCTTTTGGTGTTTCCTTGACCAAAAACTCATAGAGAAGCATCTCATACCTAGCACTGGGATTTTCATTTAATTATTTGTGGATGCAGGATATGCATGGAGACTATCTCCATTCTAATTCTCTTTATTTTAGATTCCATTTTTACTAAACTTTTACGTTTTCTTCTAAATAGCTTTTTATACATCCTAAACTTTAGTTACTTCTCCCATCTCCCATGCCCACCTCTCATCTTTCTATCTTCTCCTTGCTTAGACCTTCTTTCTACTTTCAATTCCAATGTCTGCTACAATTTCCCTTCTATTAAGATGCTTTCCCAGTTTCCCTCTACTGGTCCCTTTTTATTGTCCTTGTCTTTGTTGGTTCTCTGAATTAACCATACTATACTAGAAACTCATAGCTAGTTTCTGATTCTGAGGGAAACGTGATGTTTGTCTATTGGGGCATGAGTTATCTCATTTACTATATTTCCTAGTTCCATTCATTTTCCTGAAAACTTCATGATTTCATTTTTCTTTACTGATGAATGCAATTCTACTGTGTACCACATTTGAATCATCCATTCATTCACTGATAGTCATGTACACTATTGCTATTGTAAATTCAGCATCAATGAATATCAAACACTTCTTCAAGTTTGTATTAGCAATTTTGTTTCTTCTTTTGAAAGCTCTTTGTTCAGTTCCATAGATCTTTTTTCCTTTGATTGTTTAGTCTTGGTGATTAGGGTTTTGTTTTGCTTTTGTTCTTTAGCTCTTTATATATTCTAAGGAATAATCATCTTCCAGATCTGTAATTGGCAATGTTTCCCTCCTATTTTGTAGGATGTTTCTTCATTTGAGTAACAGCTTCCTATGCAGTACAAAGCTTTGTACTTTGGTGAGGACCTACTTGTTAGTTATTTGCTTTATTTCCTGAAAAACTGGAGTCCAATTCAGAAAGTTCTTTCTTTGTGATAGAGTCTATTCCCTAGTTTATCCTCTAGAAATCTCAGAGTTTCGTGTGTAATGTTAAGAACTTGATTCATGTAGAATTGATTTGTTATGAATCCAAGAAGTTAAAATCAAGTTTCTTTTCTCTACATGTGGATATATAGTGATTCCAGCACCATTTGTTGAAGAGGCTGATGATCATGTTGTTAACTACCATTATGTGAAAATAGAAAATCATTCTGAAAAGAAAAGAATACATTTAAAAATGCAAAAGTAGAAGGTATGAATATATTCTTGTCCTTATCTTAGACAGTGTTTAAAATCCAGAATGACTTGATCTCTAGCCCTTATATTTTATAAAATGTAATCAACAGCAGACTGTAGATATAGCCAGAAAGATTAGAACATTTTTATTTTTTAAATGTTTTATTGATTCTTTGTGAGTTTCACAACATACATCCAAGTCCCACTCATCTCTCCATCCCCTCATATCAATTTCCTGCTTTTGTAACCACCCCCTCAACACACCAAAGAAAATAAAAAACACACAAACAAAAAGTTAACAAAACTAAGCATAGCAAACATCCTGGAAGCTATTGTGTGTCAATGTGTCCCAGAGTACATCCCTACATCTTCACTTGAAAATGCTCATTGCGATAAGTTTGAGGATTGTGACTTTTGTGACACCATCAATTTTAGATCCTCACCAGGACTCCCCCCTCCCCTCGTGCTGTCCTGTGTTATGGAGATCCTGCAGTTTTGGATCAGCCCTTTCACACAATTTGACAGTTCACAGATGATGTAGATTTTGGGTTGCGTCAACCCAAAGCCCTGGATCTGGGCCATGGTAGTAGCTGAGCTACCCAGCATGCCAATTCTTTTGCGTCCACAACACCAAGGCTCTCCAGCACTGCTAGGCACCCCATTCTGGAATTGGCAGGAGGCAGGGCCATCTCTCTGACTCTCATGCCCTCAAGGTTGACTCACCCATACCCATGCCTCCAAAGCCAGTTCCACACGGCTGCCCAGTCAATGCATAGGACCTTCTCTAAGTGCTTCAGCTTGCAAGGAGCTGGGCTAGCTCTCACACTCTCACACTCTTAGGGCTGGCTCACCAGTGCCTTCACTAGCTCCACTGTGTTGCCTCTGCAAGATTTAGGGCTTGCTCTCCAGAGTACTACAGCCAGTGAGGGGCAGGGATAGCTCTCCATCTCTCATGACCTTGGTGCCAGCTCTCCTGACTACTGCAGGTGATGAGTGGTGAGATGTGGGTTAGGGGACGGTGGATCACCACTATGTCCACTCCACCTCATGGCAAATGAGGAGTGGAGCCAAGGCTAACATGCTCACGTCATCGGTACTGGCTCACCCTTGCCCCCTCCACCAGTGCCAAGATCTACTGTGCTGCCCAGGTGAGGAAGTACATGTTTTATTTTTGCAAGAGTTTCTATTTAATATTTTAGTGGGTCATTCTGTTTGTGACATAGGAAATATAGAGATAAATGACACACAATTTGTATTATCACCAAAAAAGAAAATACTACATAAACATATGTCTAGAGTCAAATGTATCTACAAGGGTGGGAAAGATCTATAGTCCTACAATAAATGAATATTTTGGCTATATGGAGGGTCAGGCTAAATATGAAATAACTAAATACAGTTGGGATAGTTAGAGCCTCTTGATTCCAAATATTTGATCATCTGGTAGGCTGTCATAAGAGCCTGTATTAGCTCCATAAAATCAATAATACCTCAATCTAGCTGTTGTGTGACATTTTAGCAATCATAGGACACTAACAGTCTATATTCATGGGCCTGTGACTACTTTTGATCAAGTCATTACAATGAGGACAAGAGATTACAGATCTGGGGCCCCTAAATACTCATAAATCAACTGGACATAAAAAAGGTCTTTTCTTTTTAGGTACTTGTTATAAGTCTCCATAGTGTGTTTATTCTGGGGTACTGTTCAACCCTTGAGATGTTCAGCAGTTTTTTTGGTATTTGAAGCTTTTCTTTGGTATTTGGATACCATAGCAGGCCCTACTTATTCCTTAGATCTCTTGACATTTTTTTCTACTCTAAGAGTAGGAGAAAAGGTGGAAGACATGAAAAAGAGAAAACCTATAAAATCTATATCTTTACAAACAGTAGATTATTATCAAGATTGACATGGTAGAAATTGCCCCAATTAGCAGTCTGTTCTGGCTATAACTTAAGCTGTCAGTTGAAGAGATGAGAAATGGTATAGTGGTAAGTTTAAACTTATAAAAATTTACAATCTGCAAAGGAAATGTGAAAAGAGCAGTAAGAACGGGAAAATTCAAGTGCAGAAATGTATCAAATCAGTCCCACTAATAGTCCAATTTATTTTTAAAACAAAGTCCATTTTTGCTACAGCTCCCCTTTATGAATGAAATAGATTAATAGACACTCTAGTTGCCTCCAAGGCCCAAAAATTTACCACTGTTGGCTGATAACTCTTCACAATCATTGAGAAAAAATGCTTATTACATGGGTGTACACCTCAGACGACAAAAAAAAAATCTGATTTATTTTTTAGATGACAAAGTAATCTTTTCTAATCTTTTCCTACCCCCACCCCTCCAATTTAAATGAGTTTTCTCTTTATTACTTTTGAGCAAACCCAAAACACATTTTCAAACTGTTGAAGAGGTAGTTTAATTTGACATCTAAAGCATCAAGTTTCCATGGCATCCATTTAATCGGTCATAGGAAGACATAGCCATATATTTCTTCTGGCCTTTGATAGCTCATCACAAATATCAATGTTTCTGAGAGTATCAGTTGGTGCATTTGTACTATAAACAACCCATCATGGAAAGAAAATGCCAGACAGTTCTCACTTCATCCTTAAGAGATGACGGCCATTCATCTCTGTGCATAGAGCATAGAATTTTGAAAACTCTCAGGTTGATATCAGAAGATGATGGTACTCTGACAGGCGAGCTGAATGTGAGGCTGCCCAGGAGATGTGCTTGTTGCTTCCTCACATGTGCTCCATTACATTTTATGAACAAGATTCATTAGGTAGCAGGTAGGTAAAATTTAATGGGGAAAGATGTAAAAAAAAAAAAAAAAAAAAAAAAAAAAAAAAAAAAAACCAAAAAAAAAAAAACATTGCAGTCACTTGAAATAGATGTGTTTTCAAACACACTGAGTTTGTATATATTTATATGTATATATATGTACATATTTGCATATATGAGTAGAGTACACATGCTGTGCTTATACACTGAGTTGCCTGTGTGGAAAAAAAAATTCTAAAGAAAGTTCTGATAGTTCTTCCATGTGAAAAAGGATAGCCTTGATAATTGCAGAAAAATAATATAATTGTTATATACTCATGCATATTTAGAGCTATATCTAGACTTTCACATTCAACTCTAAGAGTCCTGTTCCTTTTATATTCTCCTCCCTTTTTGTGTTTTATTTACTTACAGAATATATGCTTGTCTTAGGTCTTTGACAAAATAAAGACAACTGGAAGTAGTAGAGCTCCTCTTTGGTTGCAAAGCAAGATTTTCACAAGTGTTTGGGGTATCATATCGGTGTTGGGAGCACAGAATCCAGTCTTCAGAATAACCTTTGAAAAGTTACTTGCCTTAACTAAAGTTTTGAAAGAAATTATTCACATCCTGTCTTATACTTTTTAAAAGTTGTATAAAGTTAAACCTCCTGCTGCAAAGAAAACAGTATTGAAATAGGAAGTCACATCATTTATTGAAATAATTATTTTTAATGTAACAAATGTTTATTGTTATTTTATCTGCCAATGAAAGCATGTGATGGAAATTTCTGAAAAATACACCAGCAGCCCATTTCTGCCTATGCTTTTCTTTTCCAGATGAATAGCTAAGCTCTGGAAGATTTACCTCCTAACATGGTGTAGCACTTTTGCCCATAAAAGTGAAGCGTCTTGAAAGAAGAAAATGAAATTTATTATGTTGTCTTTGTTTTCTTCTGTCTTGTTTTCTTTTATTGATAATTGCCTAGCAATTCTACCTAACTAGGAGGTTAGATTTAATCTTCCTAGTCATTAGTTTATACACAGGAACCTTTCAAATGTAAGATGTAATCACATCTTTAGAAATGGTATAGAATGTTTTAGTGTATTATATAGTATTAGTATATATATATACATATATATATATATATATATCAAAGTCTTGAATTTCTTTAGCTGTGTTATTGTCTTTAAACAAGAAAATACAAGCATGTATAAGCTATAAAGTGTGTGAAAGCAAGAATAAATATGCCTATCATTTTTGCATTTGTGAAGTATTACATTGAAGAGGGCTGTAGCTCATTAATAATCTTGCCATCAAGATGGTATTTGTTGATTGTTTTAACAAGGCCCAATGACTGAGTTTATCCTCCAGATATCGGATAAAGAAACAGAAAATCATTTAAGCCAAACCCCAGAATCAGTACTGTGAGCTCATTTTATATGAATCCAACAAGAATAAAGATCCCCAAACCAAATCTACACTCTAAGCCTAAAAAAAGTGGAAGGGTGATTTTTGTTTATTTCCATTTTAAATATTTTTAGTCAGCCTTTTAGAATTTCATAATATATATTTTGGTCAAATCTATGTCCCACATCTCCTCCCAGTTCTACTTCATTTTCCTATTCACCAAAGTTCCTGTCCACTTAAAATCCAAACAAACAAAAATCATTCCAATGCAGTTTGTGCTGTTTGCATAATCTTAGGTATGAGGCCTACCACAGAATATGGTAGACCTACCAATAATTGCAGACTTAATGTAAACTGACTCTCCCTCTCTCCCAGTAGCTATTATTTGCCAATAACTCTTCAGTTAAGGTTCAGTCTTTGAGCCTAACTCCTCCTTCCATGGTGGGATTTTGTTTGGCTTGAGCTTGTGAAAGGTTTTATGCATGCTATCACAGAACTATGGCTTCATATGTGGTATCTGGAAAACTGTCTCATTGTAGTTATCCACAGCCTACTGGCTCTTACACTCTTTTCATCTTTTCTTCTATAGTAATAACCAAGCACTGGAACAAGGAGTATGAAAAAGAAATTCCATTTGGCTTAGCGCACTACAGCCTCTTATATGGGCATATTGACCAACTGTTGGTGTTAATTGCTTCTGTGATGAGGGTTGAGAGTTTATCACTGTGGATAAAGCAATAAGTCACTGACAATCAATAATACTACATCCATTTATCAAAATGAAATTGGTAGATATACCCCTAGGGCCTGTGACCTATGTAACCACAGCTTCATCACCTTTATAATGGTGCCATGTATGGATTCTACCTTGTGGAAAAGATCTTAAATCTAGTAAAAAAAGAAAAAGTATTTGGTTGTTCCCATACATTCATGCCACTATTACACCAGGGTTGTGCATGCCTTGTCAGGATAGTCATTGTTTTATCTCTCAAGATTCCCCACAATGAGATGGATATTATTAATTTTCTTCTTCAACAGTATGTATAACACAGTCCAGTGCTATGAAATCTAGCTAGTGAAGATGAAGCTTACAGATGGGTACCAGCTTGATTTATTCTATGACTCAAGTTAGTGCTCTCTCCAGCAAATAAAGTCTTACCATTGAGTTCTTAAGGATAACCATGTTTAATGCCAATAGGTTATAATGCTTGGAGTCTATGAGATCCAACAGATCAACACTTCCAAAAAAGGTAGCCCATTCCTAGGACTGTGTATGAGTGATTTTAGAAGGAGCATCTTCATGTGCTTGGTATGAAAGGAAGAGAAAAATGGGTATAAGAAGAAAAAAGAGAAGAAAAGCTGTAATAAAAAATAGATACATTCCTTGCAGGAGAAAGTAAAAATCAAAAATAATAAATGAGTAGATGTACCTAAAGGAAATGAAGAAATTGTACTTATTTAATGATGATTAAAATCAATGACAGTCAAAAAAAATTATTCTCTTGTTACATGACTCAATGACCTAGGAAGTGATTTTTAAATTACAGCAATATGATTTCTTTTGATTCTTTTTCATTGTTTGTTTTTAGTCTATTTTTAAGCATGTGTTAGGGTAGATGGCTAACTACTACAGAGATGGCATAAAGAGAAATTTCTTTGACTACCTATTGCAGGGAAATAAATAGAAAAGATCATACAATTGTATTCCTTTAGCTTGCTGATTTGTGGGCTATGTTTGGGGAGAAGACATCAGTTTAATTAATCCTTAGAAATAGGCTTGAAATTTAGCACAAAAATATATACTTGCATCAAAGTCTATCATGATTAAATGGTTAAGAATTCATTTTTGTAGTTGACAGCATATGGGGCTGGGACTTAGGCTCTATGTAGCAGAATCCTAACAATTAATTCTGTGACCTTCTGTAGATCCAGGCAATCACCAGAGTCATTTTCTTAACCATTATTACTTCATTTGTCAAAAGGAGCAAATAGTAGATCATGTTGCCTGGAGATTAATAATTAAATAACAATTCATTAATAACTAGAAACAAATTTAAAATCATGTTTGGAATTACTCTTTAAAATTAAATGTAAGCAAAATAAAAATATGCTTCACTTCAATATCTCTCTTTTGATTACATGAAAGTCAACAAGTCCTTTAAAACCTACCTGAGGCCTAACTAAGTTTGCCAGTGAAGTACTCAGTACAATAGGATTAGCCTCATGAAATACTGAAGGAAAACAGCTTACAATTTTTCTTGAAAGTCCTTCAGCATTCTACCGCATTCTTTGTAGGCACTCAGTTCTTGTCCATCCTTATTACTGAAGCTATAAAATGCTGCCTGTACACTGGGTTGATCCCAGGGTAAGGATCAAAACATCTGCCTGGTGGGCCTTAGTGTTGGGGTCTCTCTGTATGTTCCCATCCAGAGGCTTTTCTTCTGTGAGGTTGAGGACTAGTGAGAGACTGGAGCAATGGGGAATCAATTTGGTAAGTCACAGACAGACCAGTAGTCATTGTAACAGCATTTCCCAGCATCATCTTTATCCTTCACCTTCTGACTATGACTATCCAATATGCTGTTCCCCCAGGCTTGTTTACATTATCTGCTTTCCAAAGAAATTTTATTTTCCAGATGGTATACTGCAAGGTTTATCTCTGTTGGAGCTCTGTTTAACTAAAGCTAATATACCTTCTTAAAATCCCCTGCTATTGCTTACATAACATAAAAATGAAATTCTCAGCTGTTTGAAAATTGGAATTAGGGTTTCCTATCAGTGATCCCTTAAGATAAATGTTAGGTTGTTTTGAATGGTAAAGTGTCTTTTACCTCCTCTTCATTTTCCAAACCAGCAATTAAAGTTCTTACACAGTATGGCTTTGGTAAAAGCTCCCCAGTGATAGCATAGGGGTTGTTGTTGTTGTTGTTGCTGTTGTTGTTGTTATTGTTTGGTTGTTGTTTTTTCATTTCAGAATCTCTTGAAGTAGTTAATGTATAAGCAAAAGGTCCACAACATACCTACTAAATTCACATTAAATATCCTGCATCAGAGAAGATATGAAAGTGATACAGGACTCTGGCATATTCAAATTGATTGTAAAATATTTGCTTTCACTTTTAAACTTGTAAGGGCCAAATGTATATTTGATTTGGGGAAGTGTCATTCTGGGGGAAGACAAAGTATGGCGAGAGACAATATTCATTAGCTACCAAATCCAATATCTATTTCCTACTATGTATAATCTTAGAAATAATGGTCAATGTCTTATCAAAGTGGATTGATGAGGCTCTGAAGTATACAATACCATGGTTGTATTTGTTTAGGTCAGATCTTATCATATAAAATATTCCCTTCCTATTGTCTACATTCTAGAGAAATAATTCTCTTAAAAGTCTTGCAAGATAACAAAGTTTCCTGTTGATGCTTACTATTAGAACTAAATAGGAGCTCTGCTTATAGTCTAGACATGGAGCTGGGCAGAACATTTCTCACCCTGTATCACCACCTTTTGCTCTCTTCTGGGATTTCTGCTCAGAGCACCCTTCTTTTGGCTTTGCAAGTATGTTTTGCCCATACTAAGCAGAGGCACCTCTGTTTCTGCCTTGTCTTAGCAACTGGGCTGCTTTCTTGCTTCTCATTTGCTTACCTCCTATTTGTCCTTCAGATGGGATCTCAAGAAGGCCATCCCCACTTCCTAGGAAGATCAAAGTCTGCAGGCTTTCAGTGAAGTTGTTACCCATCTGTCATGGGTCTAGTTAGAATTACCTCCATAATACTTTATTGTCTGACTACCACTTTACATAGATTGGACATTTCATGAAAGCAGGAGGGATATCTCTCTGAGGTCACTGTTGCAACCTTCCTATAAATTACAGTCTAGTGAGTGTTTGGTACATATTTGTTCAATAAATGACAGCATGGGTAAGGAAAGATGGGGGTAAATAGGAGGAAAGAGAGAATGATAGAGAAAAGAAAGGAAAATGAGGTAGGGAAGAAAGTTTGGAGGAAAGATAAAGAAATGCAGCTATAGTATGCTTGCTGATTGGGTAACTTCATGCCAGTTCACATCCATATGGTATATCTATTTTCTTAGGAAACTAGATGGAAACAGAAGCATGGAAAAGGAGGCCATACAATGGCCTTACTTGAGCAATTCATTCTTCTCTACCCAGACCGTACTTATGAAAGTTTTCTAGCAATAATTAGGTATACAGTTTTTCTCACGTCAGTACACTGAGACTTGGGAAAGTAGTGCAATCTTGCAGATTTATTTAGAAAATAGAATCTTTAAAAGTCCCTCCAAAGCACTGCAGTAGGAATTCAGTGCCAGTAATCATATGCCATATTTCAAGCTTTTAATTTCCTTGGGATGATATTTCTTATGATATGAAAGCTTTTCTCCCTCCCTTGCATCAGATCTTATTTTAACATACTGATTGAGTCTCTTTATTTTATACTTCCTGCTGGGAAAATAGATGCTAAAATGTGTGTAATGTCACATTTACTTTAAGGCATTGTAGGATAAAATTGCAGGAAGCGAAGGCATGGACAGCACTGTGTATGTATGTGCACACCTCCATTAACAGTGCACGCTGTACATCCAGACTCATGGCATCTGAAGGAAATGAAAAGGCTGAAAGATGGCATGTTTAATCAGATTCCATTCCTCTATTTATTAAATGTGTTTAATTTCCCCCACTCTTTTACACTGAGACTTAGAAAGGCATAATCTCTCTCTCTCTCTCTCTCTCTCTCTCTCTCTCTCTCTCTCTCTCTCAATTTCTAATCTGGTTTCATTTATCTGCCTACTGTGTTATGTTACTTTTCTTGGCAGGTATTTAGAGTTTGGCCTTTGTGGGTAATGGAATGACATCATACTTCACCAGCTTGTTTGCTTCTTGAGAGACCTTGTTGTTTCTTTGGCATGGCCTGAACAAGTAGTTCAGCAAACAGGAATGATGTTGCTTTCCAGGAACATTTGGTCATGTCTGGAGATATTTTTGTTTGTCCCCATTAGTCAGCAGAGTACTAATCTAATTTAATTGACAGAGGCCAGGGATACTCCTTGATATTCAGTGATGCATAGGGAAGCTGCTATGTCACAGAACTACCTTACCAGAAATGGCAATAATGCCACAGTGGAGGCCTTAAATTTCAGATTAGGCCTTAAATTTCTGGCTCCTACCCTTTGACAGTGATCCAGATACCTCACAACATAGTGACGAATATCACATATATTCATACATGCCATGTTCCTGCTGCAGTTAATAGTTGATGAGTGTCTTAGCAACTGCTAAGAACTGTTGCATTGGTTGAAATCTTAATGATTGGACCCTTGTTTATATCTCCACGTTCATCTTTTCTGATTTTCTTTTATATCTTGGGAGTCCCTTGTAGTTTTTCATCTGCCTAATTCCATAATCCTAATCCCTACTGATCTTGTCTCCACCTCTGAGCACCTCCTTATTTTCAGAATAAAATAATGACAGATCTGATCTGTAGATTTGTTCTATTTCAAAATCCAGGTCAATCACCTCCTTGCTATCTTCCAGAGTATGTTCTCACCTTTCTATTGTAATTTCTTTTGCTAAAACATCCTACACATGCCTGAGAAAAAGTCATCATACAATTTGAGAACAGAAGGGCTAGGATTGTGTTTTGTTTTCCTGTGATTCCTTGAGGCTTAGTATCAGCTGATCATGGGATAGGAAGGAACAGAGCAGTGAACAGAGACTTTTACTCTCCCTTCCCTTCTAGTTCCTTTCCGGTTTACCTATTCATGCATTTGTGATTGTTAACTGACCATATGTTTATATGTTCACAAGTAACTGAACCTTGTTGCATGAGAATTGCTAACACCTAAAGGGTCATTCAGAAAACAGCAAAGGAAGTTAAGCAAGCTAGGTATGAGACAGATACTTCACAACTTCTAAAGGGTTACCAAGCTTTTAAGCTCATGTGTTTCTTTAAAGGAGTCGCTGTCTCTCTCATCATCCAGTGGTTGCAAGGGATGGATGAGAGACAGCAATTGTTACATCTTTTTAATTCTTCATCAGAAGTCAGAATTTTCATATTTATATGAAAATGTTGGCCACTAATTCAAAGTTTAAAACAATTCAATACTTTCAAAAGCATATGCTAATGAAATGCCGTTATACTCTTATATTGGCAACAGAAAATGTGATCATGGTCTTTGTTCAATATGAAGGTTCCTTTCTCTTATAGCCCACTAAATGAAGGTACATTTTACCTTCATTTATCTATAACACAGTTATATATGAGAACACAAAGAGCAATATGCCTCTCCCACTGAATGCAAATGTCACTTGGTCTTTTTCTTCCTAATAAGGCTATGACTGATCATCCTGCTAACTAGGAAGGCATCAATAGGGCCAAAGCAGTGCATGGTTTTTTCATGTGAACTGAAGTTGAATCATAGTGGTATGTATAATGCTGGTTCCACATGCGCCCTTGTCTCTGTCCCTGTAAGATATAACTCACGTCTTTGGTGGTAAACAGGGTATAAATCAGGTGTTCTTCCTCTTTGAATCATAAATCACAAGAGTGATGCTTTGGTAATTTAGAGCATCAATAAGCTCTAGGACAAATAAAAGAAATCACTCTCAGTTTGGATCTCTACATAGATTAAGTGGTTCAACTTTCCAATAAATATGACCAAGAGTTCTGGGAAGATTTAGACAAGTTTCACCATGGAGACAGGACAGGAGGGAGGAGGAAAACAGAGGAAAAGAGGTGTTGAATATCTCGGGCACAAACTGGCCAGCAGAGAAAGCTAGATAAGATATCAAAGACAGCAAATACCTACAGTCCTCCTAGTTATTGAGGGTGAGTAGTATCCCTTATGAGATGTGACTTAAATAATATAACAGTATGTGCCTGGTAGTGGGTAATTAGAGCCCACTACTGGATTCAGTGCTCTGAATACAGTCAGCATATAAATCAGCTAACATTGCCCACGATCCATCTAAACACCATAGGGTGAGGTCCAGCTCTTTATTCTGATACTTGTGGCCGGGGCGGCTCTCCTAGATAGACTTACATCTGTGGCTCTCCCTTAAATGAGTCCCAGCAGGGCTTAACTTTTCAGAATGAGCTCATGTAGGTCTGGTCCTCATATGCTTTCCCTGACACCTCAGAATGAAGAGCAATCACAAGCCAAGAAGAGTTTTTTTCTCACGTGATAACAGGAGCACACAACATGAACACAACACAAGCACATATTCAACCTTTGTTTGTAGTACTTCCGATACACTCCCACCAAGCAAAGCAAATCTCATGGCCAAATCCAAAGTCATTCTGTGGGGAAGCATATTTATCCTTTAATGGGGAGGGGGACTTTGAAGCCACAAGTCAGAGATATCAGTAAAGAAGACTTAAAAGAAAGTTTTTAAGGGGCTGTATTCTAAATTATCATATGTTACATCTGCAAGTGGAGTGCCACAGCCAAAGTGATTCAGTGTATCCTGTGAACATAAAGTTATCAAGATGAGTTGTACACAGAAAAAGAGTGGTACCCAGTCCAAGCTAAAGTTAACACAGAGGCTTTGTCCTTGACAGAATCCAGAGAGTTCATAGAGAGTGGGGAGGGGGATAATTGCATGTTAGCCCAGGGCTAACCGTTTTGCTTCTTGGTGATTGGGGAATATTTGAACATTTACTCATTCTTCTGGAGGGATTATTTCTCCTTCTATTTTAATTTGTTTTGTAAGTCTCACAATTAACTGACACCTGTCAGGATATTGCAACTTGTGACTTGGTTGATGCAAGTACATGCCTATCCTGAACAAATAATGTGAAGATCAAAAGCTTACATCTAAACTATTTTCACTCTATGCAGAACTGTTACCTGTTCCTCTTGGATAGCCCAGGTAACTTTCCAGAAAAAGTTAGCTATGGGCTCTATGGAACTTGGAACATTGCTTTATAGTCCGTTCAGTGTTTTTCCTTTCTATATGTAACAGGCTGTCAACAAAGACTCATTTCCTCCCTGTGGAAGAATTCTGGCACTGGGTGGTAAAGAAAAAAACATTGATTATTTTAAAGGCTTATTTATTTTTTACTCTATTATTGATCTCAGTTGCTTCTCAACACTATGTTTTTAATGTTAGCATACATCATTATATAAAAAACAAAAACAAAAACAAAAACCGAACAAAATGTTCCTCCTATCTGTGTCAGTTACTGGGTCAGGGAAAACATTTCAATTAAACCCACAAACATTTGCTAGGTACTAACGAAAGTGCAAAGCACTGGGGTTGAACACTGTGCTGGAACTTTAACACCTAACCTTTACTCTGAAAAAGGGTACAAGCTAGCTGTGAGGAACAACGCTGTCACAGAGAGACAAGGGCAATGCTAGGATAAGACTTCCTGCATGGATGAGGATCCCCAATCAAATATAACTCTGTTGTTTCTTATGGGAAAAGGTCTATTTTCCATGATTTCATAGAAAAAAATAAAAAGCATTCCAAACATCAAGTTGAAAGAATAGCACAACAAACATCTAGAGCCTTTTTAAGTTTAACAAGTGAAGTGTCTTCCATTACCGTCCATCAATCCTTGCCTCTATTTATCTACTCATCCCTTTTTCCATCTTATATGAAAGAAGTTGGAGTAAATATGACACTTCATCCCAAACAGCTCAGCCCTTCATCTGCAGAAGGATAAAGATGTTTTGCTATATAATCATAATCTTATATAATATCCAACCACATTTGAATATCCCCATTCGAACCTGACACCTTTTCAAGGCTTTTGTTGATGTTGAAACAGTCATGATTTAAGCATTGAATTTGTTTTCATCTCCTTTTAGGGCTTTTTTAAATAGACAAATACACTTCTGCTTTTTAAAAATCCCATAATATGGATTTTTCCATAAGGAGCTCATTTTCACACTCTATTTCTTGCAAACTAGATGCTGTGTCTTAGAGCTTGGTTAGATTCAGATTAAGCATTTCAGGCTAAAAGGCATCCCAGGTGATGCTGTGCACTTGTGCACTTCCTGCACACCAGGCGGTTGCTAATATTATCCACAGTGTCCTGTTCCCACCTCTCTCTGTCTCTCTCTCTCTGTCTCTCTCTCTCTCTCTCTCTC
>JADRCD010228258.1:0-14563 GCA_019843815.1 Montemys delectorum | reverse complement strand
TGTCTCTCTCTGTCTCTCTGTCTCTCTGTCTCTCTCTCTCTCTCTCTCTCTCTCTCTCTCTCTCTCTCTCTCTCTCTCTCTCTCCCCTAATGTGAATGATACTTGGTTGTCTCTATTGTAAGGATATTCTTTCACTTCCAAATTAACAAGGCATCTATAGCTGGACTCATTGATGTCACCATGTAGCTTGCTTACTCAAACTAAATGCTTGAAGCATATATCCTTGAGCTTAATCTGTATCATTCCAGCAGAGTCAGCAAAGTGATGGTTCGCTTGACATGGCTATTACTGCTGCCATTACCAGCGCTGTGGCTTAGCTTCCATGTTTCTTCTGCTATGAGAAAGTAAGTACATTTCAGTAGAATGTGACTTAGAAATAGCAGACATCTAACTATGTGTAAACAAGAACAGCCTAAAAGCTGGAAAGGATTTTAGAGAAAACAAGGTGATTTAGAGCTATGAGGAACACAATCTACTACTTACTTCAATATTCTCTTTTAGCACATAATAAAAGTAATGTCTCGCTATGTTGTTCACTTTGCTCTCATAAAGAACTAAAGTTGCTTAATAGAAATCTTTGAATAAAGAAAAACAGATTGTATATGGGTAGAAAAGAAGTCAAATACCCATATGTAATTATCGTTTCTTTGTTAGCAATAGCTTTACTGATTATAGTTTTGTAAGATGGAAGGAGGCTGCTTGTTCTAGCTTTGGAAAATATTATTGCCTATGTTGGATTCCTTTTTTCATCAAAGGATAATAAATGCCTGAGAGAAGTAATTTAAGAAGGGGGAGCATATTTTGGTTAAAAGGGTGAATTCCATCATGGTAGGAAATATATGGTATCAGGACTGCTCTTTCCATGGCAGTGACATGGAGAATAACTTGTTCACATTTTGGTAGATCAGGAAACATCACAACCAGAACCAGATCAGAATCAGAGCCAAATACCCTTTAAGGCCTGCCCCTAACAATCCATTTTGGCTTGTTATACTACATATGCTAAAGGATTTACAACCTCTCAAACCAGAATTACTATCTGGGTACCAAGTATTCAAACACATGAACCTCTGGGGAACACCTACATGCAAACCCTAGGTAGAGAACAATTTTTTTCCTACATATGTGATGAATGTAATACAGCTTCATTTCTAATTCTAAAACCTCTTACTGAACTTCAGCCGAGCTGATTTATGTATTCAGGATCTTTTGTAGTCTAAACATGGTCAATAATGTCACTGCCTCCTAGCTGGAAACAAAACTCGTATCATCCTTCTACCTGTCTTATCAGAAGGAAGCAGTTACTGGGCCAAGTGAAAATGAGACCACCTGCAATGATTAGCTTTATGTCACACAGTTTGAGATTACATTTATTCAACATATAGATAGCATGGTAGCAAAATGACAAATCCTGGGCTAGAGAGATGGCTTGGCCATTAAAGGTTAGGCTCACAAGCAAAATGACAAATACTGAGAATGAAGTAAATGTCAGGTCCAAAGGAAACTCCAACTCTTCAATCTCCAAAGGCAGTACATATATCCTGAAATGAAAGTCTTGGCCCACCTCAGGCTGGACTACAGAAATATTTCAGGTAGCTAACAAAAACCAGTATTCCTCAAGATCTTGTGAAATGGGTTCTCTTGCCAAAACGAGTCACTTCTCTGTAACACATCAAAGCCCATACTGGCCTCCAGGATCTACAGTCTCTATTCACAAGTACCCTACTAGATATTTCAAAGATCCCATGCTAGTATCCTGAACCTTCCCACATCCCCCAAAGGTTTTCCCCCTGTGCCTACTATCTCTTGCTATCTCACCTAGTCGATTCCAGTATCCTCCCTTCTGCTTAGGACTCCTCCAGATACCTCTTGATAATTCCTTTCTCTAACGGACAGTTTAAAAAAAAACTCTAACAGTGTGGCTAATTTGGTGATTTCTTCACTGCTTTCCCTCACAAGGAGTAAAATAAATAAATAAATTAGTGAACCAAGTGGTAACTACTGGAGGCAAGGGAAGAAGGGAAGTCCTATAGGATTGCCCGTCCTAGAATGGCTCTTCAGAGTTCTATCAAAGAATGAGAAGATGAAGGATCAGTAAGAACTTGCTTCAAAAAAAAAAAAAAAAAAAAGCCCCAAACTTAAAAGGAACTCCTAATTTATTTGTCAATAATGAGAAAATCAATATTGTAATTAGAATTTCCTGTATTCAGGAAGGCACACAGAAATAAAAAACAAAAACAAAAGACAAAAACAAACAAACAAACAAAAAAACAAGGGAGTGAGGTTTAGAACCCTATACTGGGATGACCTGCCAGAAAATGGGCTTGATCAGAACTGGAAACAGGGCTGCCAGGACCTGGCCATGCTCTGTGTTTGCCTTGGTCAATTGCTGTCAAGTTCTTCTCCTGCACTAGGTACTGTGTTCCGTGCTTTGGCTTCAGCATCCAACTGGAACCCCAGGATAATCTGAAGCCAATATTGTTAATGCCACACTTTAAATGTATGAAGCTGGCATGGTACGCTACTCTGTCCTGAGCACTATGCTTTCCTAACCTACTGTACTGGCTTGTTTTGTGTGTCAACTTGACACCAGCTGCAGTTATCACAGAGAAGGGAGTTTCAGTTGGGGAAGTGCCTCCATGAGATCCAGCTGTGGGGCATTTTCTCAATTAGTGACCAAGGGGGTAGGGCCCCTTGTGGGTGGTGCCATCTCTGGGCTAGAAGTCTTAGGTTCTATAAAAAAGCAGGCTGAGCAAGCCAGGAAAAGCAAGCCAGTAAGAAACATCACTCCATGACCTCTGCATCAGCTCCTGCTTCCTGACCTGCTTGAGTTCCAGTCCTGACTTCCTTGTGATAAACAGCCATGTGGAAGTAAGCTAAATAAACCCTTTCCTCCCCAACTTGCTTCATGGTCATGATGTTTGTGCAGGAATAGAAACCCTGACTAAGACAAATTGGTACCAGAAGTGGGGTATTCCTGTGACAACCTGACCATGTTTTGGGGAGGACTGTGGAAGGACTTTAGAACTTTGAGCTAGAGTAGTCACTGCCTGTTAAGAACTATGTGGGATATTCTGTAGGAGCTTGAAAAATCATGTTGAGAACAGTGCAGAGATGGAGGCCTGGCTTGTAAAATTTCAGAGGGAAGATTAAAGACTCTTATCAGGGCCATGTTGTTTTGATTGTGAAGATTCTGTGGTTCTGGTTAGCTGGGGCTGAAGTATCAGCTATAATTAACAAGATACCAGAACTACTAAAGAAAAAACTTTGCATTACTGGGACTATTGATGCTGGTTAGCTGGAGGTAAGAAATTAGCAGTGATTAAAAAAAGACCAGCATCATTGAGGTGACATCTTCTGGGGAGTGTTTTCTGAGAGCACAAAGAGGCTTGTTCCAGAGATAGCCAAGGTTGTACCTTGTGCTGCAGCAGGACTTGATAATGTGTAAGAGTCACCCAGGTGGTACTGGTTTTGACAGCACGAAGGGGTCTTGAAGAACAGCTGAGGCTTAGCACAGTGAGAGGCCATGAAAGGCCATTAGTGAAAGTGCAGCCTCAGTTGCAATTGATAGCCCAGGACTGAAGGTGTCATGCAAAGGAGTTGAGGCCTGGCACCATGAAGAGAGCCTATGAGAGGCTATTGGTAAATCCTAGTTACAGTGGATAACAGTGTTTTGGTGATGCCAGTACCATGAATGACCACCAAAAACAGCAGCAGCAGTGAAGTACAGGCATCTGGAGCCCAGAAAACAAGATGTGTGCTACAAAGGGCAGAGCTAGAGAGGTGACTCAAGCCCTTAGAGGAGCCCAGAAGATCATGAGTTGGATCCCAGTTGGTTTTGCTTTTGATTGTGACTGTGCCCTGATATTTTTCCCTCTTGAAAGAAGAATGTATTTTAGTGGAGCCCACAGTTAAGAGACTTTAAATTTTAAAAAATATTAAACATTTTAAATTGATTAAACTTTTAATATGTAAAGACTGTGAGACTTTAAATCTTGGGGATAAATAAAAACATAAGAGTTGAGGCTTAATAGTGAGTGTGTGTCAAGTTGACAAGGGGTCAATTGTACTGGCTTGTTTTGTGTGTCAACTTGACACCAGCTGCAGTTATCACAGAGAAGGGAGTTTCAGTTGGGGAAGTGCCTCCATGAGATCCAGCTGTGGGGCATTTTCTCAATTAGTGACCAAGGGGGTAGGCTCCTTGTGGGTGGTGCCATCTCTGGGCTAGAAGTCTTAGGTTCTATAAAAAAGCAGGCTGAGCAAGCCAGGAAAAGCAAGCCAGTAAGAAACATCACTCCATGACCTCTGCATCAGCTCTTGCTTCCTGACCTGCTTGAGTTCCAGTCCTGACTTCCTTGTGATAAACAGCCATGTGGAAATAAGCTAAATAAACCCTTTCCTCCCCAACTTGCTTCATGGTCATGATGTTTGTGCAAGAATAGAAACCCTGACTAAGACACCTACCCTAGCAAAAATTACTTTCTAAAGATTGATTTATTTTTATTTTACAAGTATGAGTGTTTGGTCTACATGGATGTTTTGCCTACGTGTAGCTCCAAGTACATGAAAGTTAATTTTTCCCGTCTCCTGACTGTATATTCTTTTTGTTTTCTATTTACTTAAAATATGGTTTTTTTATTGATGTTTTCTTTATTTACATGTCATATTCTTAAATGTAAAGTTGAGGAGAAGATACTTGACCTCATGTCAGAGGTGATGTTCGCTCACTGCATCGCACGCACCTTTGCTCCTGGGATACTTTTTGCTTCAGCATCCTGGGTAAAAGTCTTCATGCCATGAATCTGTTTTTTCTTCTGCAAGGCATCTGTTTATCTCTTTCTTTGAATGTCTCCTTGTGCTCTTTTGTAAAAAACATAAAAGTAAGTAAACAAAGAAATAAATAGAATAGGTTAGAGGACTCTGAAAATGATGGGTTAATAAGGCAAAACATCTATGCTATCATTTCAGAGATTAGAAATTTTATGTATCTATGAACAAGTTCCTAGTTTGGTTTGCTACTTCCTTCTTCATTATTAAGACTGTCATTGACTGTGCTGCAACTGAAGTAGCAACATGACTAATACTAGGGTAGTGTAGTCATTTAGAGGCAGAAGCAAAGACCTTCTTGACCATTCATGTGGACTAGTGAACCTCCAACCTGGTACAAGTCAAATTCTACCATCAACCCAAGGTCTCTGGAGATCTCAAAAGGAATTCATTTCATTTTTGCTTATAATTTTTTATTTCTTACATATTTTAGGCCCTTTACCATGCAAAAGTTCTCCATATCTTATTGCCAAGTCACTTTTTACATCAATATCTAACATAAATTGGAAACATTTCTTATAGCTTATATAAGCTTCCAGCTGAATACTCCAGTTGGGATTAAGTACACATGGACAAAGTATGCCTTGGAAAAAGTGAATCCTAGACTAGAGAAACCAGATTCAGCCTCTGTTTCTTCTCATTCCATACTTTGAATATCCTCTTCTGTGTTTCAAGATGTGATGGAGAACTTGAAAGAAAGTCTGGAGGCCAAACATTTAGTTATGAATATTTGATAACATGACTTTGAAGATGTCATGAGATCATTTGTGGGTATTTCTCACCTTTTATCTGAAATCTAAAGATATGCACTGTTTTAAGAGAGAATAAAAAGACACAACTTTTATCTTATTTTACTACCAAAGACAGTTATAGTTTTCTAACATGAACCATTTTCTTGATCATGTGACCTGGCCAAGGCTGGATCAACTATCCTGCCAAGCTAAGCCCTATGATGGTAGTTCATTTGCTGCTCAGCTGGCTACCAGTGGCTGAGCTTTAGCTCTGAATCTAGTATGTTGGCCAAAACCCTTTATCTATCTTTCCCTTGACCTCTCATTTTAGCCTCTCATTTGGCCTTTCATCTTCAACACATGGGCTGAAATAATTCACATCGTATTCAAGTTTTGGAATCAACAAGACAAAGCCCAGTGAAGAGCACACCCCAAAACTTTAGTTTCATCCTGTTAACTCCTAAAACATTTGCCTAATTGTTGGTGGAAAAAAATGTGATATCAACTTGCAGGAATATGAATGTAAAGGGAAAGACTTTTATGACCTTTGGCATAATCACCATAAAAAGGAAAATGACATCCTAAGGGCATCAGAACAGCTGGAGAGGGCACCACTTTCCAAATTCCACCTTCAGTTCCTCCTGGCATCATGATCAAGGTGGGAGACAATGGCATAGTCTACTCTGCATAAGCAACCCCTTTCACTCCTCACTTAGCCAAAGGGAAATTATAACAAGAAATATAGCCAGCCCAGTGGTCCAGCCTGATGGGCCACTTTACTGCCTTCTCCTAGAAAAGGCTTTTATTAGGCAAGGCTTATCATACTCCATGTAACATAAAGCAACTGAAATAAGTCATTAGTCTAAAGGCAATTATGGGACATGGATTTTTTTTTCTCTTTTTTACTTATTTATTTATTTATTTTAATTAGATATTTTCTTTATTTACATGTCATATGATTTCTTCTTTCCCAGTTTCCCCTCCAAAAAACAAACAAACAAAAACAACAAGAACAATCCCTTGTTCCCTTTCCCCTCCCCATGCCTGCCACCCCACCCTCTCCCACTTATTGGCCCTGGCATTCCCCTACACTGGGGCACAGAACCTTCACAGGGCTAAGGGCCTCTCCTCCCATTGATGATCGACTTTGCAATCCTCTACTATTCACATGCTGCCAGAACAATCAGTCCCACCCTGTATAGTCCTTGGTTGGTGGTTGAGACCCTGAGAGCTCTGAAGGTACTAGTTAGTTCATATTGTTGTTCATCCTAAGGGGCTGCAAACCCTTCAGCTCCTTTGGTCCTTTCTCTGACTCCTTCATTGGGGACCCTGTACTAAGTTCAATGGATGGCTGTGAGCCTCTACATCTGTATTAGTCAGGTATTGTCAGAGCCTCTCAGGTGATAGCTATATTAGGCTGACTTGTCTTTCCTTCAGTCTCTGCTCCATAGTTAGTCCCTGTAACTCCTTCCATGGGTATTTTGTTCCCCCTTTTAAGAAGGAATGAAATGGGACATGGATTTTTACAAAGAGAAATAGAATTTCAGTAGTATAGATAAGTCAAATAATATGCAAGCCAATAGCTAGTTTACATTGATAGCCCTCTTGGAATTGCCCAGAGATAACTGCTGACATCTTGTTGGAGATATTGCTTGAACTATAGTGTTTATTTTTTGTTTCTTTCTATCACAAATTATGCATACACCATATGCTTCCAATTCCTTGGTCTTCCATTCAATTTGGAAATCACTTTTGGAAGTTACTTAATTTAAGTGCATCTTCATCCATTCTTCAATGGATTCCATAAACTGGCTGGAGTTTTTTCTACTCTCTTTATATGTATTCTCTTTATATTTTATTGTAAAACAATACTAGATGGAATGCTAGAAGTAAATAAGTTAATCTCTGAATGCTGAAGTTAATGGTAGAGTGATGGACATCATTACTGATCAAGGAGCTTTTTGTCACCTGAGATGAGGCCTCCATTGTGTTGTGCCCATAGATTCCCATGAGATAAAAAACTTGAAAGCACTGGATAGCTGGCATCTAGATCCCCTTTCAACTCTACTGCCCTGAGACTGTGAAAAATTTTGTTTTCCTACCCCATGGCATTTCTGAAACTTTCATCGATACGATGAAGTAGAAATGGAGTCAGGGGACATTAATTTTTACAAAGCCCCACAGTGGATCCATCCCCTGGTTTGTGGTGGAATGAATGCCCAGGCATGGAATCTGTGAGCAATAATAGTAAGTGAGGTTGAGCCTCTGAAGTCCTTGTCTTAAAATTAGATTCTGAACATTTGCAGCCATTGCCAGAGTCTTGGCTTGTACTTTACATTGAATTATTAGACTGAATTATTTCATTTTGTCCCAGTGTGTCTTGTCAACTGAAAATATTGTCCCAGGGAGTTAACAAAACAATATTTTGTAAAGAAATCATTCCTGCAGGGATAGGGAAACCTGTTGGTAACCTGAGTCTCTGACGGAGTATATCAAACAGACACAGGCTGAGAAAGAGCCAGAGTTCACTAAGCTGATTAAATCACACGGAAATGGCAAAACTTACCCTAGCTCCCCAAAGCCAACTCTCCTTTGCACCTAGAGGAGGTTTAAAACTGTGTGTTTATAAATTGTTCCTGCATAGATGACAGAATGGACAGTTTAATGACTATTAGTATTTCTCATTATAGTTGGCCTTAGCTTTAAATAAGAAGTTCTTCATTTCCCATGTCTAGTACTTACACATCCCTAAATATTGATTATTCTTAAATACTAAGGCTGGTTATACATTCTAGTTCAGTTTCAAAATCAAGTATTTTTTACCCACAAACACATGAACACACAGTAATTGTTTTACTTGTCTCTTTATCTTGAAGGAAGGTAAGAGACATGTAGCTCTTTTTTTCTCCTTGGAATTCATTCACTTTCCCCCATGACAATGACACTTGTGATGAGTATCTGCAAACCATTCTCAGTCTCACTCTGTTCTTCAGATAAAATGGCTTTAGAGATGCTCACATGACTTAAGTCTGGACAAGGTCATACATCCCCCAAGACTCTTGAGTTTCATTAGAGATAACTTGTTCCCCAATCAAAGCCAATTACTTACATCTTGACATTGACCAAGACTGTTGAAGTAGAAGGTCCCTGCTCTTTTTAGGAGTGACATGGAAGAATAGGAACATGAAGATTTTGGCCTCTCCCTTTCTATCACATGTAACTGATACAGGAGATCAGGATTGAAAGATGAGAAGAACAGGTCCTGCTGATCTCTGACTCCAACCCTCCTTTTGGAGTTTCCAAATATGCGAGTTGTTATGTCATCCTTTATTTTATCAAAACAGAAGTTGAGGGTAGGTCTCAGAGATAGATTGCTAACCTGGCGAGCATGAAGCCCTAGATTTGATACCCAGATTTGTACTCACTTCCAAACAAACAAACAACAACAAAACAGCACACATTTATTGAGATGGCTTCTTGAGTTGTGCTTTTGAGATTTTTTTCCCCTATGAATGTTCTAAATATTTAAATGTTCATTTAAAGATAATTCTTAATTATTTTTCTTAGGAAGACATTAGGGAGAAAAATCAAACAAGTAAGACAGGATGCAATACCAACTCTTCAGTCATCCAAACATAAAAGAGCATAGCTAACTCAGAAATATGAATACTGGCCATTCTAAACCCCAGACCCTCTGTAAGAGAAAGGCATAACAAGGAGGGCAGGTTTGGTAGTTTCTGGCCTAATTGTCTTATCAACCTCTCATGGTCCAGATCTCAGATGTATTGTGAAGATCACATTTAACAGGGAAGAGAAATTGCCCTTACTTGGTACTTTTTTGTGAGCCAGACACTTTGCCAAATCTTTGTTATACCTAAGAAAGACTTTCCTCCATGTTCCTGGCATTGCCAATTACTGAAATAAAGGTATAGCAGCCTTGTTGCTGAGGTCTGTACCATGTAGTATATCTAATGGGATGTCTGCTTCTGAAAGAATGCTCTGTACCTACAATGCACCAACCATCAGCAGCTACAGCTTGCAGGTGCCACTGCACACAGGAAATGTGGTGAAGGAATGCCTGCATTCTAATGGTAATTAATGTTAACTGGACAAGCTGTAAGTGAATTGTAGTCATTGTGCTGAAATGAAAAAGAGCTAGATAATATCTTCTTTGTTTTTAATTTGCATGTGTTAACTCTTATTAACTCTCTAGAGCCTGCTGAGTAAGGTGAGCCATGAGGGTAGAACATCTCCATTTCTAGTCAACTCATAGTTGTTGTTTACCTGGGGGGGGGGGGGTTATGCACCGCTCTGAGTAATGAAAATGGTCATTAAAAAAATGATAAATAGAAACAATAGTCAGAATTTTACAGAGCATGGAATAAAATGGGAAGAAGGAGGAGAAGGATATAAAACTAAATTTAGATGAGGAGTCATAAAAGGTATGGTGGATTGAATGAGAATGTCTCTCCCCCTTCCCCACCACCATAGGATCTTATATCTGGTTGCTTGGGTCCCAGTTGATGAACTGTTTGGAAAGATTGGAAGCTGTGGACTTGTTAAAGAAAGTGTGTAATCTCAGGGTAGGCTTCAAGATTTCCAAAGTCAATGGCTCTCTGCCCACAACCTGTGGATCAGCATGTAAAGCTCTCAGCTACTGCATCAGCACCATGCCTAGCTTCATGTTGCCAAGCTCACCACCATGATGATAATGAACTAACCCTCTGAAACAAGCCCCCAATAAAATTCTTGCTTTTATAAACTGAGACAAAAGGTCTCCCCAAAGAGGGTTCCCTGGAGCTGAGACAGTAGGATGCAGATGAATCAGGCAAGATTCATGTGAGAAGAATCCTGGGGAGGAGGTATTTGTGCTTATGGGGAAATGGAAACTCTTATAAAAGGTTTAAAATGGTTTGGTAACTAAATAATAAAGTATCATTATGCTTATCAAATCCTAACCCATTCCATCCTCTTGACCTCCCTGCCAAGTTCATCTGGGAGATACTCTCTGACTCCACATAAATTGTAACATTTTCCCATAATAATCATTAACACCTTGAATTGAAACGTTCCTGCCACCATTTTTCCTCACCAAACTTTGAATTTCCTTTTGAATCCTTTTGAATTTATGTTTTGAATCCTTGCGGTCCTCAAATGGTACATAGCTCAACAATATCTGTTGATAATGTGTAATGTATACTTGTTTGTGGCACTATGTATGTATACTTGAATGTGAGTGTGTGTGTGTGTGTGTGTGTTTGAATATTCCATAAAATCTAACACAAATTAGTTATATATTCTGAATACTTAAAGGCATACAGTATTTTTTCCCAAATAGAGAACACAAATGTTTGCAGTAGGGCCAAAGCCATCCATGACCTCGCCATTACTTTCAACTTTATAGCAGGGGATGCTCCACTTTTGACAAGCAGTAATTAATAAGGTTTCTGAGGACTTACAGGAAATGGAGGCACATGCACGTTGGTTTTAGTGTTCTGCCCTGCTCTAGATACTAAAGCATGCAGCAAAATGCGCAGTTGCCTCCTCATTAGCTATAAAAAACATATTTCAGAATTGTCAACCATGCATACTTATTTTTTTTTCATCCAGGCATTTTTATTTATCTGCCTTACAGGCCCTGAAAGCTTATGCCTATAAATTAGGAATGTACTAACTAGTTCTGCAAACTATGGCACCCAGGATATTTTATTGATCTCATAATTTACTGGATCTTTTGGTTAATTACAGTACCGATAGCCTAGTATGCTTTTCAGGTCAGCTGCCAGCATAAATATGCAACCTCAGTTGTCACCTCCCTTACAGTTCTGATCGTCTCCCATGAGGTCAAAGGTATAATAGCTACAATACCCAAGGTACCTAACATATTTAATTAAACTATTAATCTACTTTTATCTTTGACTCTAGAAAGCCAGCTAGATCGAATCCTAGGAGTTATCTAATGAGTTAGCTTCAATTGGGCTTTCCAAGCTGTACCTTTAAGAATACACCACTAGTATTTCTCTTAAAACAATTTTTTTTAAAAAAAAAAAAAAATCTTGAATGTGACAAGGATTACTGTAGCAGCCAACAAGAATCCATATCCCTCAAGATGATTCATGCATTTGCTTCCTGATGCAGTGTGTGACTAAGACACTTTATTAAGATAAAACACATGGAAGCTCACTAAAAGACTGAAAATTGTTACAGTCTTGCAAAGCCCATTATTTTAAAAGTGTGTGGACAGTCATTAGAATGGAAGTTATCTTTGTTACATAACCCATGAGAGTTCACTCAGGACAAACTTGTAACCTCTCGTGGCAGCGATGACATTTTAAGTGGTCAGGCCTCAGTTTGTGTTCATTATCACAGTGGAGCTTCGAAATGAAACTTGAGCCTCTGCAAATGTGTGTATCCACAAACCTTTAATTAGGTTACAAAGCACTCATACTCATATGTGTGTCCATTTCTTTCCCTTGTTGTGTACAAACTGGTAATAATCTACTTTGTGTGTTATTCTGGTAAGGAAGCAATTTGATGGCTTGACATTATTTCCTGTGCTCGGTTTGGACCTGGTTGGTAATTGATTATGTGAAAACTTTCAGGTTAGATTTCTTTCACTGTAAACTCTGTTTTTGGAAAGCCTGCTAGCACCATTTTTCTATTCCTCTTTCACTAAAGAAAGCTGCATCCTCTTTGCTTCCACAAAAGCTATATAAACATGACACCAGAACCTTCTAATGAAGGTTCCTGGCTTTTGTTGTAACAATAATTAAGAGTGATGTGCGTCATGCATTTGAACATTCCACTTAAAAATCAATTTAGACAGGCAATACCCATGCAAATATTGATTAGAAAGCCACAGTGTTTCTAGCAAGTTAGATTGCTATTGTGGGCTAAAATCCAGAAATCTGTTTTTCTTTCATACTTTTATAAAGAGTCCAACCAAAAACCAAATCCATTTTTTTTCAGATCGGTCATATATTTTTCAAATGCCCATGGGACTGAAATTTAATTTAGAAACTCAGCATATAGCCCTGCCACCTACCTCTAGTCAAAATAATCAAAAGCATAGCTCTTTTACATGCAGGGAGCAGTCAAAGCTACATATTTCACTTGATTTTATTATATTTTAACATTTTGCATTGCATTTGCCCTGAGAACTCCATGTATCTTGCTAAATGCAAGCAGCTCCCTCGAAAACAAGTCATTTCAAGGGACATTTTTTTGGCTTGTGTTCAGCATTTTACAGCCTGAGTATCAGAGCCATACGTTTATAATCTGAGATGCTGCAGGCCTCACTTAACTTGTCATGATTAGTTGTTCCTATCTGCCTTTTGACTGGATGCTGAGCTCCAAACACTGAAGTGGACATGGAAAGTCAGTTCCAGATTTAACACCAACTAAAGACAGTGAAGAAACTGAGAGAGAAGTGTTGAATCTCTCCATTTGAAGAGGTACAGTCAAGGTCAAACATTTAAATGAGCATTAACTATTTGAATGACATAAAATTATAATGGACTACTTTGTCACATTTGGATCATGCTAATACTTCACGATTACAATTATGGGTTTTAAAAGTAATTGTCCATCTTACCAATATGTAGAGTGAGCTTCATTATAAACATTTCTCTGTGACATGTGACACCTGAATATTACAGGCAAAATAATCTCTCATTGAGAAAATATCTTTTATTATTTTTGGATGATTATATTAATAGGTTTTTATGAACATGTAACTTTTGTAAACCTTTGATAAAGCATTAACTTTTACCAAAATGAGCAAATCCTTGTGTGCACTGTCTCACACATGCTAGAAGAAAAGCACCTTGGAAGCGTCTAGAGGACAGCCCAATCAGATCGGTCCACTTGAATAAATGAATCAGTAATAGGAGAGGGGCAGGCACAGGGTGCTGTGTTAGGAGAGTCCACTTGGCAAGCGTTACTAGCACTTACACAATGTCCCCATGAAGGTAGGTCCAGCCAGCACTGCGGCAAAGGCTGGGCACTGTGCCTGCTCCTCCAAGTCACTAGCTGCAGCTACTGCTGCCACTCTGGAAAATAGCTGCGGGGAGAGAAGAGATCTCAACACGAGGTGTTTGGCAAAGATCCCAGCCCCAAACCTCTGCCTCATTGTCTTCCATGTTGCTTTGAACCCCACCATCAAAGAGGGGCTATGTTCTTGGAGAGAGGATCTGAACTAACAGGATTGAGCCTTTGAGAACTTTGTACTACGTTTTAAATATAAATTTCAATTTACTTCATGTTCATAGTTTTATTACTGGTCTTTATTTTATTTGAGAATGCTTAAGTAATTTGTTTCTGAATACGGGTAGAAGATAACCAGGCTAGAATTTGAAATCCAATTAGACTATAAAGAGGATCCAGGTGCAATTCTCTATTTAAAGATTCTGCCTCGGGTGAGGAAAGCCCACTCACCATTCTCACATCTTTTACACACAAGAGAAACAAGGTCAGCAGGGAGTAGAGCAAGGTACTGTGATGTGAATCTAAACGAAACAGCAAAGAAAGTTACAACGAAGCCATCTCTTACCCAGATTGTTTTTCAATGTTCTTTGGTACAAACACTCCCAACATGGCTGATTTCAAGCTCCATACTAAAGTCGATGAATAGAGAGCTGAAGAGATGTAGAAAATCAACCTTTATGAACTGGCCTTCACACACCATTGAGCAAGATACACAAATATGGCTGAGGAGTTGAAAGGCATAGTCTAAGAAGGAATGTTCTAAGTGGCCTGTGTTCAGACTCCATCTGCACTGCCTCCTAGTAGTCACCTCATGAACTACAGCTCTCCGGATTCCGGACTTGCCTATTCTCTTTACCTAGTTTCTTGCTTAAAATCAAAGAATACGGGGAAGTTTGTGCTGCAGATTGTAGAGCTTATCCCCAAGACCTGTGACCCAGAGAGCCAGTGTAGGTATGGCACTTCACGTGTCCCGAAATATGCTATTTATATTCCTTATTGTCACGTATGAGAAAAAAAAA
>JADRCD010228257.1:12455-29932 GCA_019843815.1 Montemys delectorum | reverse complement strand
TCAGAGCTTGCCACCAGCATCTTAGAAGATGAAAGGTAGAGACCAGTGCAGCGCGTACGGTCGGTGTGGGACCAAGTCTAAGTATGATTACGTGGGTGTAACATAGTACAATGAAGGGAGGGAATTGTGGATACAGGTTTTTCCATTTTCATCTTGTCCACTTTTTCCTTCCACTGCCTCTTTTCTTCTCTGTAAGTGTGAAGGTGCTGAGTGAAAGGTAAGCACAATAGGTTGTTTGTTTGTATTGTGGACAGCCATTACAGTGAGTTTGCTTTACAGGCAGGTGTGCCGTTTCTTGCCCATGTACAGGTGGATATCAAGGCGGCAGATCATAAAAAGGGCAGGCTGAACCATGGCTTCCCAGCTTCGGTCAGCCAGGAGCCTCAGTTTAGATGTTAAGGAGATAGCGTTTTCAAGATGCACCAGGGCAGTTGTGCATATGAACCCACGGAGACTGTGACAGCAGGCACAAGACTTGCATGAAGCTCAAGGCAGACAGAATCCCAGCACGGGGAGGGGGGGGGTGAGTACAGAGCTTCACCTCTTCCCATGAAAATGATAGCTACTGGGAGAAGAAACATCAGTTTTCATCAATGGAGGTGTATCAGCCACACCCCGGGGAGGCCCTAGTGTAGGCTCACATAAAACAAACTCCAGTTGTTGTTGTTTTGTGGATTTACTCCGCCCCCCTTTTTTTTCCCCATTTTAATCTTTAAGAGAAAGAATATGAAGTTGAGTGGAGAGAGGAGACAGGAGGATCTGGGAGGAATTGGAGGACAGTAAAGAAAATGATAAAAACATACTGTACAGAATCCTAAAACAAACAAAAACTCCATCACAACTCAGCAACCGCAGCCATCACTCTGTCTCCAGCGCACCGATGCTGCCTGGCTGCTCTGCTTCAGTTGGTGGTATAGCTCTTCCTTTGCTTTATGTTTCTCTCGAGTACACTTCATGCTTGTGCCGTCTGCCCCAGAGGGGCCGTTCTCTGGTTTTCTGATGCTTTAGCAGGAACGTGCAGAAATCTAGAACATATACTTAAGTACTGGGGAGAGAGACTTCTAGAAGGGCAGCCAGGAAGGCAGACCTGAGCTTTGCTGGGCTGTCAGATGGCCTGGATGTTTCCACTCTCTTTGCCTTATGACTGATGCCCAAGGGACACTGCCAGTTACATAGATAGTTCCCAGAGGACTGTGCTGCTCTGGGTGACCTTCAGAAGTGGATGGAGAAAGCACAGGAGGAGTTCATTGTCTGCAGTTTCTTTCCCATCAGCCTTGAGCTCCTGGAGTCCATTGGAAGGAAGTGCCCAGCCCCCTACAGAAGGGTGGGCAGTGGTCTGTCTAGCCTCAGACCCTTCATATTGATGACCTCATAAACTCTGGCAGCCCTTGACTTAGGTGGGTCTCAGCTTTCTCTGAGGGGAAAGCTGAAGAATGCCTCTGGCCTTTGCACTAGACTGCTCTGAAGTTCAGGGACAGATGTATGTGCTAAGACCGCATACTATTTTTTTTTCCTTCAGATCGAAATCAAACTCTCAGCTTTTAAATGAACCTCTGTCTCAAATGGACACAGGTTGGTACAGCTAAAAGCAAATTTCACACACTAAGAAGCAATGAGCATCCCCTCCACCCCTTTTCAATACCGAGGGGCATTGTTCCTCTTCTTGAGGGGAGGACTCCTGGTTGTCTTGTTCTAGAGAGTTCTTAGAGCTGTCTGTCCACAGTTGTTAAAGTGAGTGCTAGTTAAATATTATTTGTTTTCTTTCTTTAGCATCCAGCACAGTGCCAGGAAAATAATAAATATTTGTTGAATTGAATGCTGAACATAGGGTGTTTGTAAGGCTTATGAATGTTTGCAGTTGCAGCATCAGCAAGGTAAGGACATAAATATTGTATTTATTTTCCCTAAGGGGGAAAATACTATGTGAGAGGAAAACCTTCCAAAGAAGATTGCAAAGCCACTTTTGCTACTCATAACTTTCTTCATCCTCAGAATTCTGATTCCTGTTCTCCACGGTCATGAGAGAAACACACAAAAAGCTTCTGGAATTACAGTGGCTACCTGCCCTCTTTCTCTTTTTTTGACTTTTCTATATGAGGGCTTGTTGGAAGTTAACCAAGGATAAAAGAAATATCTGAAGCCCCCTATTGGGACGCTAATTAGTTATTTCTTGTCCAAGAAATGATTAAAAAAATTCTTCTGAGAGTGCATTTGTGTTTGATTTGAAAGATAATCCCTCTCCTGTCTCAACCTCAGTTTTGATAGCTGACATTCTCAGGTGTCTCCAATTAGCTTGAGAGGGGTTAAGACATTTAAAGGAATTCTCAAAGAAAAATTAATTTTCATTTACTCTGACTTAAACAGATACTCCTACATCTCTTCAGGAGGAGGAAGAAGGATGTCATAAAATCTGGCAAAAAAAATTAAAAAATAAAAAAGCTGAAACAATTCCGTTTCCTAAGTGCTTGGATGGGAGCGAAGTCAGACACCACCTTACTGACACTTACTGGAAAATAAAGTTGCTGTTTTAATTACAGTTGGCATCTGAGGTTCCTGGAGCAAGAGAAGTCAGCTTGCTAGAACATTTCTGTTGGCACCAGAAGATCAGGAAGTTAGCAAGAATGCACCAAAGGCAATTTCTCCTGTACTCTCCTGTAATCTCATCTTTGTCACAAGGAGATGACTATTGTAGGAACTGAGGACTCCCTTTCCTACAGGGCTTTGGAGGAGGGTGTTAGAAACAGGAAGTGAGGAAGTCATATATCAAGAGGTGGCGAGGGATCACTGTCATGCAAAGAAAGAGTAGGTGGCCATGGGCTGGGGTGGAGAAAGAGAACATTAGGGAGAAGAGCTGTGTTGTAGGACATCTGGTTTGCAAGAACACATTAAGGGAAGGCTGTGGGTAGAGGCTAGAGGTGTTGTGTGGGTAGGAGGGTTAATGAGGTAGGCTGAGGGAGAGGGAGAGGGTAGTCTTGTGTTTGGGGCTGAGGTCTTGATGCCTTAGATTAGTGTTTCTTCTGTTATTTTCAGAATACTTAGAATCTTACATGGGCGGCTGTTGTATAAAATGGGTAGGAGAGGAATGTGCTGTGAGAATATACAGCACCTCCTCCCAGCACCCTTGTCTTCGACTCTGCACCCTGCTCTGGAAGTCAGTAGTAAACCACTAGAGAACACAGAGAAATGGGCTAGCACGGGAGTGCATGTACTGGGACATTGCCACAGACTTTATTTTCAGATGCCATCTTATGTAGTTTTTGTCTTGTTTACAGTGGATATTGGACACCCTAAGTCCAATTGGTATTTGGTGTGACAATCACATGAACAGTATAGCAAACTAGGCTAGAAAAATTCTGGGGAAATTTTGAAATTGAAGTTACTCATTTTTTACTGGTGGCTATGTCCTGAGAAGGTGGCACTATGTCCCCATGATGTTTCCCCAGGACATGTATGGGAGGCTAGCCAGGATTTTTTGTTGACAAAAAGGTAGGGGGTGTGGAGGCTTTAGGGCTACATTGGTCTGTGCCAGATGTGCCAGTTTCCACGTATCATGACCCCTACAAGGTTCTACCCCTAGACCATGGCTAAGGTTCACAAGCCCTCAGCAGAGAGTCCCAGGAAGTTGTGCAGGCAAGAAGGGGTGAAGAACTGTCAGTCAATATAGCACTTTCTTTGGGCACAGTAGTTATCAAAGCAGGCACAGAAGAGTGTTTATTTCATGGGCATTTTGTTTACTTAAGTCTTTTTTCCTGCAGGGTGTAGTTTTATCATTTTAATGTTAGCTTGGAAAGAGTTATTTTTAAAAAGAATATTTATTGACCTAGGATTGGACATAATTTCACATAAATATGCAATGGGCTAAATGTCTAAAATATTAGGCCCAGGCTCTAATCCCTGAAACCTGTGAATATGGTCTCATTTGGAAATACAGAATTTCCTGATGTAATTAAGGATCTCATTAGGATATCATTTTGCATTTTGGGTGGGCCTTGTAGCTAATGGCAGGTGTCCTTATAGGAGGAGATCCACAGAGATCCAGAGATGCTCAGTGAGACATGCCACATAAAGAAGGAGGCAGAGCTTGGAATGTAGGGGTGCTGAGGATAGCAGGGTAAGTGAAGCCAGGAATGAGCATGAACAGATGCTCCTCAGGACAGTAGAAAGAACCAGAATGCTGATGTCTGGCTTTAGATGGTATGCCCCAGAACTCAGAGAGACTACGATACTGATGTTCTAAGGT
Source organism: Montemys delectorum (assembly GCA_019843815.1). Classification (NCBI taxonomy): domain Eukaryota; kingdom Metazoa; phylum Chordata; class Mammalia; order Rodentia; family Muridae; genus Montemys; species Montemys delectorum. The sequence goes on along the minus strand of JADRCD010228257.1, from coordinate 25,692 downwards.
ACCCGATTTGTAATAATTTGCAATGCCAGGCCTGGGAGAATATAAAACCATGGACACAGACTCCTCTCCCATCCATTACTGAGCTCTGTCAGCTACCCAAGTAGTTGTTTTTCAGCTGTTTCTTAAATTTTAATTTTGTTATGTGTATGGGTGCTTTGTTAGCATGTATGTCTGTGCACCTCCTATGTTCCTGGTGCCCAAGGAAGCCGGAATTGGATTTCAGATTCTCTGGAACTTGAGTTATAGACAGTTTTGAGTTGACAAGTGGGTGCTGGGAGTAGAACCTGGATCTTCTGGAGAAGAACAAGTGCTCTGCTGAGCCATCTCTCCAGTGTCTCTTCAGGAGCCTTCATTGTTCCTTTTCTGGATTTTTATGCCTAAAGAGCTTCATTTTTTTTCAAGTTCAATTTCTTTTACACTTTCTACCCTTTCAGTGCCTATTGGCTCTGGGATCTGTACTTACCTGAGTGGGTCCAGAGTGAATCTCAGGACATAAGCAGATCAGGACTCTGTTCTCTAAAGCCTCTGTCAATTCCATTTCACCACCTTGTAACCCTGCTGATGAGATGACTTTTAAACTAAGACTATCATGTTTATGACAGGTGTTTTATTGGTACTATCTCAGGCAATGGGACATCTGATCACCCTTCTTCCTGGTTGTATCTAGATGCTGAATGCTAATCTCATAATTCTTTTTTCTGTCATTTCCCACTGTAAAGTCATGTCTTAGGAGGAGTGGGCCTTGTAGCATTGTCCAGAATCATTTGCCTTCCTCGGCCCTTCCTCTCAGTTGCCTGTTCTCTGTGGAGGCTGGCCATTTATTTATAGCCCAGTAGTTGTCTTCAGTTATCTTTGTCATGGCATAGACACTAGCTCCCATTTCTGCTGTTCAGCATTGTAAATCTGCTTCTCTATGGCAAACAAGAAGATTGGATTAGTTTGGCTAAAACATCAGTTGACTTAGTACCCTGAGAAAAGGACAAAACCCAAAATGCATTAAAGAAGTGATTACTTTATACTGGAAACAGAAGCCAAGGGCATGCCATGTTTCATATAGGAATGCCACATCTGGGAACATCTTTAGGGCAGCATCTTAGAGCCCATGAGATTTGTAGGATACGAATGTCAGTTCTTGATTCCCACATCACCACTGCTGATGGGAGGTCAAAGACTCACCTGTTGGATGCTCTTTGTGGGGCAAAGGCTGGCTATAGTCTCTAAAATTAGCCTCTTTTCCTCTGCTTCTGTCATAAACAAGAAGCCTTTCAGGAGGATGTTCACCTTCACCTCCAGTGATCTAGAAATGTCAATTGCAATTAAACAGCAGGATCTGAGATGTGTTAACCATATTGTTCCTTGGGAGGAGGAGATGACCATGCAAGATACTCTCATTATGGAATTAGAATTCGAGAATTTCTTGGTGGTTGGCAGTGAACTCCTGCAAGACTCCATAGTTACATTTAAAGAAGCCTCCAGTTGCCTTAGAGTGTTGTGTTGGTTACAAGGCTGACTGCCCTATCAGAGAGTCCCTGACGGCAGGGATTATGCTGTGTTTTGGATACTTGGCACATTCTTGGTAGTTCAGAGATGTTCAGGAACTGTGTCCTGATTGTTACAATGTTCTATTGCTGTGAAGGTACACCATGACCATGGCAATTCTTATAAAAAGCAAGCAGTTAATTGGAGCTGGCTTACAGTTCCAGAGGTTTAGTCTATGATTATCATGGTAGGAAGCATGGTAGCATGCAGGCGGACACAGTGTTGAAGTAGCTCAGAGTTCTATATCTTGATCTTCAGGCAGTAGTAAGAGAGAGACTCAGGGCTTGGCATGGGATTTTTGAAACCTCAAGCCCACTACCTGTGACCCAGTTCCTCCTACAAGGTCATACCTCCTAATCCCATGGGGGCCATTCTCATTCACACCACCATGCTGATGAAGAAATATTTTTGACATGGAGGGCCAGCATGTCGATTCACTGAGGATGGCAGTGGTGCAGATATCGGAGATGCTCTGTAGTAAGCATTCATATTCCCAAATGTACTTTATTTTACTTAGTTCTACTCACATTAAAAGTTTTTAATGGAGATATAAGATGCATACGATAGAGAGCTCAAATTGTGGTGGAGAGCTCACTTAATTATTTGATTCCCTGCTGCTCAATAGAGGTCTTATGTGCATTGTGGCTCATTCTGAGTCATTCGTAGAGACAGGTGAGAATGTGGAATGGTTTTCCATTCCATGGACAGAGTTTGTGTATTATGCATCTTTTATCCACCACAAATAGCTCATTTTTATGAATGCATGCTCTCTATTGCTCAGTGTAGGTTTATGAGCACTACGGGGGCAAGAAGCATGTGAGACTATCTCTGAAACACAACCATAATGAGTGGGTGACAATGAGGCACAGTCTTCAGTATGTAGCTCAGTTTCTGCCCATTGTACATTCACATCGTTGGTACTTCTGAATCAAGATCTCTAACACCCAAGAAAATCCTCTATGCCCCCTTCCTGTCAGAAATTCCTGCCAAATGGAAATACTCTTTTGACTTCCATCAGCATAGGTTGATTTTGTTCTTGAGCCTTATAGAAGTGAATTACATAGTATGTGGTTTTCAAAGTCTGGCTTCTTTCACTCAATATTATGTCTGTAAGATTCATCCAAGTTGCTAAGTGCTGTGAAGCAGCAGTTCGTCCTTTTTATTGCAGGGAGGTATCCCATTATATGAACATACCACAATTTATTTATCCATTCCACTCTTTGGATAGTTTCCAGTTTGGGTTATTATGAACGAAATTATTATGAATGTTTTTGTTCATGTCTTTAATTGCACATCTATTCTCAAAGTTCATGTTTTTCTTATAAGAAGGGAGAGAGAAATAATAATGATCACAATAACTGAGCCTTGTTGAAAACTTACAGTATGTCAGGAATTATATAGTAAGCCATTAAAGGGGTACTCTATAACCATAGCCTGAACATTGGTTTTTAAATTGCTCCATCACTCTGCCTTCCAGCTTCTTACCTTAATTAGGAGAAACTTAAAAGCACAATGACCTTTAAGTACAAACAGAGTGCATAATCATGGTCTAATTTTACCTTTTGATTGTTGGCCCTCTAATTTTCTCACTTTACATTGTCTGATGTAAACTTTTTGGTTATTGGCCCTCTTCCCTTGGTGCTATCCTATCTCTTATAGAATGGGAACTTGATAGTATCCGGGCTCAGTCTCAGCACTCAGTGCCAAGCCTGTCCCCGCGATGCCCCCAATAAATATCCATTCTCATTACTGCTCTTGTTGCTGTAATAAACACCTGACAAATAGGTAAGAGGGTAAAGTCTACCGTGATGGAGAAGTCCGAGAGGGGAGAACCCAGGGCAGCTGGATGTGTTGCAGCTACACGAAGCAAATAGACAGAAGAAGGCTGTAACAGGTTTTCTCCTGTTTCCTTGTACTAGGAGCTCAGCCCATGTGGGATGATACGACCTGCAGCCTGGGTGGATTTCTCCATATGCCTAGAGTTTTGTCTCCCAAATGATTGTAGATCCTGTTAATCAATGTTAATCACCATAGAACTATTATCTAAAAGACTATATACCAGCAAATTGTTTGTAAAAAAAAAAACAGAAGGCATCTGCTAGAGAATTCTCTAGGACCAGGCTGTCCAACCTGACACCCAGAATAAAAGGGTAGCCACCCAGATTTCCTTTACTACCAATTTAGTTTTCACTGGCATTCTGTAGTTCCTTAATATTAACCTTTTATTAAGTTGACTCATTTTTCTTCATTGAGTCTTCATTAACATGTAGTAAAATACCCAGATTTTAAGTTTCTTGTTTCATATGTGTTAACATTTGGGTGGAATTGTCATCTCAAATAAGACGCAGAGACTTTTTGTCACCTGGATCCTCCTTTTTCAGTTCTCCGTGTTCCCAAAACCCTTCACTAAGTTTGTGAATCCTTACAGTAAGGTTAGCTGTACCTGCTCTTGGTCTACATGCAGATGGACGTATAATTGCTGAGTGATAATCCTTTGTATGAATAGTTTGCAATTTACTAATTTAGATAAGTGTTGTCTATGGACATTTGGATAATTTCTAGCTTGTGACAAATTCGATACATTTATTATGAACATTGTTTTTATGTTGATATGGGGCCTCATTACGTTGCTTGGCTTAGTCTTCATTACCCAGGCTCAAGTGATCTCCTGCTTCAGCCTCCCAAGTTGCTGGGATTTCAGGAATGTGCTACCATGCAAAGCCTTGCTATAAACATTTTTATGCAAGTCTCCTTTAGACACAGGTTTTCACTTCTCCCCAGAGACGCCTACGGTGGGACTGTCTAATCAGTATGTTTAGTAAGAAGTTAGAAGTTCTCAAAAGTGGCTGAACTATTTTATATGTCTGTGAGGAAGTCAGTTACTCTGAATCTTGACCAACATTTGGTATTGGCATGCAGCTTTGTTTTTCTTACCTCTGATTTCTCCCAAGTCCATCCTCTCTTCCTTTTCAACACAGAGCTGGGGCCTAGCTTCCCAGCCAGAGGCGGCCTTCGTTTGAACAGTAAAGCAGAGGATTTCTTTCCCTTTCCCTTCAACTCTCACTGCAGGGTCTGCTTCTGTGCTTGAGAACATTGAGATTTTTTTTTTTATTAGTTTTTCCCAAATGTTTCAGTCCTTGAGTAGAGGGTCAGACCCCCATTTCTACTTGATTCTTGGTCTTTTAAAAAAGATTTATTCACTCTTTTATGTATATGCATTCTTTGCCTGCATGTATGTATGTATACCACATGTGTGTGCTTGGTGCCTGCAGAGGTCAGAAGAGGGTATCGTGTCCTCCGGAACTGGAGTTACAGATGGCTGTGAGCCACCACAAACTGAATCCAGTTCTTTTGAAAGTTCTACTAGTCCCCCCTAAACCCAGAGCCATCTCTCCAGCCTCTGGATTTTTGACTCTAACCAAATGTAACTAGGAAATAGGTTGAGTGGGAATGGGGTGTTGTGTGAGTCCGTCATCGTTTCCATGTAACTTCAGAACAGCACTGAGGTGTAGTAGTATTTGTTTAATGAATACATCTTAGAGCTAGGGAGGAAGCATGTTATTCTCTAGTCAACGTTTAGCAGGGTGTTTATTAGTTTCTGGTAGTGTTGCCACTAATATTTTGTTTGTTTGCTTTTCCTCCTGAAAAACAAAATAATGTGTGATTTGGTGAAACAAGTATGGGGGATAACCAAAGCAATTGGACTGAAGTTGTTACAGATAGGTGGAAACTCCCGTGTTGGCAGGCTGCTAAGCTGTCCACGTGGCTTGACGGAAAGGGTTGCTCGTTTCCTCTACTGAACGTCTCTCCCACCGCCTGGCAGGGCTCCTAAAATGTATATTAATAAGGACTTGTTTCTTGGCATAAGATATTCTTATTTTCATGAGTTCTCTTCCAAAAATTGAGATTTTTTTTTTTTAAAAAGGAAAAGGCATGTGTATCCGTATAGAGAACTAGTTTAACAGCTTATGATGGTAGCTCCTTCTGCAAGTCTGGAAAAAGAAGACAGAGGAAGTGAGAAGCTGGCCAAGCTAAGTTCAGCCCAGGGAGGGCTTTGCTTTGTGAAAAAGCAAAGGTGTGTGTGTGTGGTGTGGGTAATGTGGGTGTATATGTGTATGTGAGTGATGTGTGTGGTTGTGTGTATGTGTGTATATGTGTCTGATGGATGTGTGTGGCCTGTGTGGTGTGTGTGTGTGTGTGTGTGTGTGTGTGTGTGTGTGTGTGGTGTGTGTGATGTATATGTGTGGTATGTATGGTGTGTGTGGTGTGTGTTTGGTGTATATTTGTGCATCTGTATACACGTGGTATGTGTGTGTGATGTGTATGTGTGTATGTGTGTGTACATGTGGGGTGTGTGTGTATGTATTTGGGAGAACAATGCATATAATGTGGGTTGGGATGTCAATGTAAATTTCTACAGAACTTGGGAAGCAGAGAGCAATAGGGAAGGCTGACAAAAATGACCTCATTTCAAAATTCTGTCAAGCTGTTTAAGATGAGCTGTATGTACAGAAAACATAAAAGTGGGTCTCCTGTTTTTTCCCCCTAAACTCAGGTACAAAGAGTGGCATATGTGTTTTCAAGAAAGGGTTTGTCATGAGAAATACAAGGTATTGAAAGCCCAAGACACCCTCTATCTCCCAGATGCCAGCTTCCATGAGCCCTCTGGAGTCCTTTCTCAGTGACCTTTAATTCCCCACCCCCCTCTGCTATCTTACCATCCATTTTAATTCATGACGATCTGAGTGTTCATCTGGCTTACTTTCCCAATGACCCCAATGATTTCTACCTACGTATAGACATGTACATGAAAACTCCAGTTCTCTCCTCAGCATTTAGTTTTATCCATTTTCTGTTATCCAGTGGTGACTCTAAGGTTGTCCATGATGGCATGGGCCTGAGGAGACTATGCTCCTTCAGCACTTGAATGGGATTTTCATCCTGTGCTAGCCCTCAGGTTTTCAGTGGACTGATTCTTTTATGTCTCTGCCTCATCTCCCTCCGCTCTCTCTCTCTCAGCCTGATTTCAGCCCCTTCCCTCCCAGGTGTATCTTCTTTTGCTCTTTTGCTTGTTCATGCCTCTCCAGACATATGAAAATTCTCTTAGCTCCTCAGATCAGCAGCCTCCTTTCCTCCTGCAGGGCCTTTGCATGGATTCATGATAACTCTTTGCATGAGCATACTGCCTTTTTTTTTTTTTTCAATTAACAAACCAATGATACATTAATGTTGACTAAAGCCCATAGTTTATTCAGGTTCCTTCACGTTCTCCCAGTTTTGCTTGAGGACAGCATCTAGAACACTATTACATTTAGTTTGTGCATCTCATTAGCTGCTTCTTGGCTGTGATAGTTTCTCAGGCTTGTCTTTGATGGCCTTGGTAGTTTAGAGAAATATTGCTAAGAAATATCGTAGGATGCTCTCTGTTGGGACCTGTTCAATGTTTTTCTCAGGATTAGATGTTATATGTGTTAGGAGGAAGACCACAGAGGCAAAGTGATAGCTATTTCAACACATGTTATATGGAAAGCCCAGCCTGCCACCATGATGCATACTTGGTCACCTAGCTACAGTCTGTCTGCCGGCTCTGCTTGTGCATAATCAGTCACTCTCCTTGTTTTTCAGACCATTCTTCAGAAGGAAGTCACTTGGCATAGGTTTCTCTTAAGGAGTTGGAGCTGTGCTCCTCTGCCTTTTAGGATGAAAGATTTATATAAATTACCCAGACATTTCCTGCCTTCCTATTTTGTCTCCTCTCCACTTATCAATACATTTAAGAACTTATTCGTATCAGTATGAACACACACACACATACTTTATGCTTTGGGCTGTGATCTAGTATGAGTTGGTTTTCCAGCTCCATTTTGTCCACCTTTGGCAGTGGGGAGAGAGCCCTTTTAGGTGCTTCCCATGATGTAGTGGCCTTGTCCCACCTATATCTCTTTTGATTTTTTTTCTTTAATTACAAAAGTGAGGCTTACTTTCTCTTACTGTACGAGGCTCCAGAATCATCTTTTTCTTTTCCTACCTTGGTATTAGAACCAGCAAACAGAACCCCATTCCTTTGGTGGGGGGTGGGGGGAGGGAATGGGAGGGGATTGAAAACAAAGCCTGGCATTAGGTGTGTCACAGAAAGGGGACACTACCCTTGAACTTTTATTATCTCTTTTATTATTCTTTCATTCCTACATAGCACACCGCACACATGATGCTATTGGCTTGCTTTCTTATTGTTTGTGTCCTCGCTTGACTCTGTAGCCCCACGAGGACAGATGTAATGTTGCTCCCATGGTGCCCAACACACAGTGAACTCCCAAGAAGTGTTTATGGAAAGAGATATTGAATGAGAAGCAGGGCTTTCATGAGAAAAATGCCATGGTTCATTCAATATTTGGTGAATTAAAGATGAAATTTAATATATGGATAGTAGTTCATACTTTAAAAATCCTTTGGTTCATTTTTATTTTATATGTATGGATGTTTTGTCTGTATATATGTATGACCATCATGTGTATTGGTGAACAAAGATGTCAGAGAGGACATTGGATCTCCTGAAACTGGAGTTATGGATGATTTTGAGCTACCATGTAAGCGCTGGGAATGGAATGCGGGTCCTCTATAAAAGCAACAAATACTTTAATACTTTTTTTTCTTTTTAACCACCAAGCCTTCTCTCTGGCTGCTGGTTCATGCTTTTGAAAAAAGAATAAATTAGGGTGTTTTGTTTTGTTTTGTAGCAGACTCTTGTTATGTAGCCCAGGCAAGTCAGGAACTGACTTTGTAGCCCAGGCTAGCCCTCACCTCATAATCCTTTTGCCTCCATCTCCAGAATTTTGGAGTTACAGTAATATACTACCACATCCAATAGCTTTGTGTGCAGGTATTAGAAGTAAGGTAGACAGCAGTAGACTATATGAAATTGAGACACATGTGCATACAGATCACTTTCAAGTTGATTAATTGTGCTAATACTTACACTTTAATTCTCTAGGCAACTAGTTAAGATTTGGGGTCAGTAAAGGTTTCCGTGAAGTCTAGGTAAGCATTGCTTTGTGAGTGCAAGAGAGTTGAATGGTGGCGGCTCAATGTCATGTGCTTGTAGGTGTGATAAAGGTATTTGTTTTTTCTCACACTAAAGCTGTGGACAAAGCAGCACAAGAGATGGAGCAGGATGTGCTGACTACTTCCTGTCTTTTGAAGACATCATTTTAGGACAAAGGTAGACAAGGGACATGAAAAAGCACAGGGTCAGACTAGCTGGGGTGGGGCTTTATGGATGTTGTCTGGGTGGAAGGGCCAGATTGGAAGTCTCCAGATTCTGGAGGTCAGCACAAGTAAGAAATCACTCCATTCCTATTGTAGGGAACATAGACATGGCGATGCTGGGAGGTTCATGCAGTTGGGTTGGAAGTCTTGTTTGCCTACAGAGAGCAAGGCTTCAGACTAAGCCACAGGGTCTAGGAATAGTCATTTGCTTGTAGACAGAGGGAGAAGTAGGGGCTGGCAGGACTTTGGTGACTTAGGCAAAAGGGAAGTACAGGCTCATTTATCATCAGTGGAGTTCAAGGAAGGAGCCAGGGTGAAGGACATGATGCCAGGATTGTGTTCTAGAGAACAGACTCGTGGCTTCACTACAAGCCTGAGACTGCAAGGACCTTGGGGTTAGGTAGACAAGGCAAGTCACATGACCTTAACCCTAGGTAAGGGGGAACCGGAGCCTAATGCTGTGGTGGGCTCATTATTTGCTATTTGACCTTTAACTCCAGGATAATTACTTTCCTGAGGAAATCATTTAAGGTCACTTTAGGTAGCATGCTGAGTCAGTCAGCAAGCCTCACTGCAGGCCTGTGACTCAAAGCTTTGCCCCAGGCAACAGAAATACTGATGTTTCCTGGGCCCCAGAAGACCCTTGGTCCTTCCCCTTAGCCTCACTCGTTATAGTTTGGGCCATCCGAGATCTCTTCCCAGCTCCTGAGGGAAGACTGAATGAGGACTGTTTCCATCTGACTCCACTGGCACCCAGGCCAGGGATTCTGTCCCTCGGGATTGTTCTCAGATCTACCCTTCCCTCCAGGGCCATCCCTGGCAGAGTTAACTCTTCCTGGCCCTGCTATGCATAGCCTTCTTGGCTTCTGGAATCTGCATAATGATAGCCCAGTGGCTTTTCTTGGCTATATATTTTTAATGCCCCGTTCTGCGTATGTGCTTGTGTGTGGGTGGCCATGCATTTGTTCACAGGTGGAGGCAGAGGACAATCTCGGGCATTATTCTCAGGAAGGCCGTACTGTTCTCTTGATGCATGTTTCTCAGTGGCCTGAAGCTTATCCATGATGCCAGGCTCATTGACCACCCAGGGATCCTCCTCTCTCTGCCTCCCCATGCTTACAAGCATACCACCATGTGAGTCACTCTTAGGTGGGTATCCGATATTGAACTCAGGTCTTTGTATATGCAAGGCAAGAACTTCATGACTGAGCCATCTCCTTAACACCTCAATTATATCTTTACAGGTAAAGAAAGTGGGGGTGCCTTTGTTTATTTTTAATTGCTTGTGGAAGAAGGTTCATCCAGAGTTGGCAGGGCAGGCAGCTGTGCAATGAGCTCATGTTTCGGTGTGTGTGTGTGTGTGTGTGTGTGTGTGTGTGTGTGTGTGTGTGTATGAATTTAAATAGTGCAGCTAAGGCTTCTCTCTGCCTCAGTCTTTGCATTTTTTTTTTTTTTTTTTTTTGAGACAGGGTTTCTCTGTGTAGCCCTGGCTATCCTGGAACTCACTCTGTAAAGCAGGCTGGCCTCGAACTGAGAAATCTGCCTGCCTCTGCCTCTGCCTCCCAAGTGCTGGGATTAAAGGCGTGCACCACCACGCCCCGCCAGTCTTTGCATTCTTATTGTTCATCAGCATATACTTGACCTTACCAGGTCTTAGGGGATGCTGACGAATGAACACATCCCAGGAGACTCTTTCATGGCCATTCTCTTTTGTTTCCCCTTTTTGCCCACTTTCCTATTTGTTCTTTTTCTCTCTAAGCCCTTGAAGTTCTTTGCTTTACCTACTTTGGATGCTTGTGGCTTATGTGCCTGCATAAGAGGATTTGAAGGGGAGTTATAGGAAGGCATTTGCAGTTGGAAGAGCATCTGTCTATATCTTCTGTATTTGTGTTTCTGTGGGTGGGCATATCTATAAGGGAATGAATATTGCATGAATTTGCATTTTGGAGTGTGATTTTCCTTTTGTTCAGTGTATCTGGAGGAGAAATGAGAGCTGAATTTATATGTGTGCAATTGTCTGATCTGGAATGGGTATTTCTACTTTTCTTGAATTAAGAGTCAGCCAGATTGGGGTTTTCAAGAGGGGACAGTAAGTGGAGGAAAGATCTGGCTGGGATAAGCAACCTTTCCTCCCCATCTTCCACAAGGCGGTTGCATTTAGGGTAGTGGGAGGCAGGAGTATGGTGCAGAGGAGGTGAGGCTAGGGTGACAGGGTGGGAGGCAGATGGAGGAAAGCCGTGTAAGCCATGTTTAGCAAGTTGACTTTTATCTCCTAGGAGTCTGCGGGCAGGGAAATGTGATGAGACATTTGCATTTTAGAAAGAAAAATATAACACAGAGATGGATTTGGGGGGTTCATGGGTAGAGACCAGGATGTTAGGTAGGAGGGCTCTAGTGGAAGCAGGGGGGCTGCGGAGGATGCCTTGAAAAGATTAAAGTAGCAGAGCCTAAGGGTCTATTGAATCTTAGGGTAAAGCAGAGGGGCCCTTAGAGGCCATGCTTGGGAGGGCGTGCACAGTGCTGCTGTTAGCTCAGACAAAGAAGACGGCTACCGGCCACACCAGGGTAGATAGGGTAGATGCCTGAGCTGAGTGAGGATGGAGTTAGTTTGGGGTACCCACAGGACATCTGGTGATGGGTGGTGAATAAGCTGCTGGGAATAGAGTCCTGAATTTTAGAGAAGAAACATTCATCCATTTAAAGATGATGTCTAGAGCTATAGGTGAAGATTAAATTATTCAAAGAACATATAGAAAGGGAAGAAAAGAGAGCGGTGTTAGTTCCTCATGGTTGCCATAGCAAGTTACTACAAAATTAGTAGCAAAAAACCAAATGATCATTTCCATTATTGAAATGGCTTCTATGGTAGTAGTGAAGCCGAGTCCTTCCTGGATGTATTGGGTGACAGCCTATTCTTGACCTTTTTTTTTTTAGCAGCTGTCTCATACTCCTGGATTTGTGGCTTTCAGTTTGATTACCATACTGTTTGGTCTGATCCTAACTCTTCTGCCTTCCTTTTGTAAGGATCCCTGTGATAAAATTTTCTTTCCAATATGAATCTTTCACCATGTATGGCATCATAGTCTCAGGTAAAGGATTAGGACAGTGGATGTCTTTTGGAAGGCATTAATATATTTATGATAAGGACCTAAAACAGAATTCCAAGACCTGATGGCTTTACAGGCAGACAGAGGATCAGGAATGAGCAAAGGAGGCAGCCGAGTTATAGTAGACCATGGCCTGAGGTTGGAGACATCTTTGAGTAGGAATAAGTAGTCAGGAATTCTAAGTAGAAGAAACCTTTGGTCTTATTAAAGTTAGTAGATTTGATAGGATAAAGATAGAAAGCTGTCCATTTGCTTATCAAGGAAGAGTTCTCTCCCTCAGCAAGTATTCATGTAACACTTACTTTGTGCCAACCACTAATCTGAGAGCAGAGAATATGGCAGAGATGGAGGCAAAGTCCTTGCTCATATTCTATCTGAGGAGTATAGGCAATAAATTGAGAATAAAAAAATAAAATTCATACTTGGAATGATTTGTAAGGAGTCAAATTGGCAAAAGCATGGAAGTGAAAGACTGAGAGATGTCTGAAGGGGTGGCATCTGTGCCTGTCTGTATCTGAGTGACAAGAAGAAGGAATGGCTACAATTCTGGGCTTGGCAGTCCATGGAGTACTTAGAAAAAGGCTTTCCCTTGGGTCAGTCCATCTTGTTGGGGACAGAAAGGAGCTTGGTGTGGCTGTCTGGAGGGCAATAAGGGAGGTATAAGGTAATAGGGGGACATGTCTTAGAGAGGCTAACAGGTCAGGGTCTTGTGATTTGAATTAAACTCAAGGAGTCTGGATTCTATTCTGAGCTTCTGTTGTAGAGCATCAGTGAAACAATATTGAATAGAAGAGTAGATTGCAGAGAGTTTGACACTGACTTGGACTAGGATTAGAGTAGCTTTAATGGGTTGTATTATGTCCCTCCGAAAGATATGTTAAAGTTCTAACTAACCCCTAGTATCTTTAAATGTTCTTATAAGATCTTTATAGATGGATTAAAATGAAATTACACTGGGTTAGGGCAAGGCTAATCTATCATGACTAGGAGGTGTATTTCCCCCTCCCCCACCACAGTGATGATCATGGCGGCTGATAATGGACTGATGAGATAGAATCCAAGAACAGAAGCAAGGAGGAAGCAAGGTGGTCACAGTGGGGCTGTGGGTCTCCTCTACCTACACTTGATTTTGGATGTAGGCAATACAGTTCTGTTAGGTTAAGCCATTTATTTTAAGAAAGACTTCTCTTGTTTTTTAATGTCAAATTGAGAAAATTGGGAAGAGATGGCTTGGAGGTAGAACTGACAGGGTTTATAGATAGAAGGTAGGAGATGAAGGAGAGAGAGAGAGAGAGAGAGAGAGAGAGAGAGAGAGAGAGAGAGAG
>JADRCD010228257.1:0-12445 GCA_019843815.1 Montemys delectorum | reverse complement strand
GAGAGAGAGAGAGAGAGAGAGAGAGAGAGAGAGAGAGAGAGAGAGAGCAACTGAGGACAAACTTGATTTGTGGTCAAGCAACTGATGAGTCTCCTAAGACAGTAAAGACTGTTGAGGGAGCAAGCTTGGAGACAACTCAAAAGGTGACTCTGTGAGTCAGCAGCTGAGCTAGAGGTACTATTTGAAGGTCATTAGCATATAGATGACACTGAAATAATGAGCAAATGAAATTACTCAGGAAGAGTAAGTTTTGGATTGGCCTTAAAAACCCTAGTATAGAAGAAAGGTACCTTTCAACTTCGGATACTTTAGACTTGTTCTGAGTCCTGGTGGGAATGTAGATGCATCCACTGTAACCTCCATGAATTTAATTTAGTGTGTATTTCCTTTATGGATATGGTTAAGTTCAGCCTACATTTCTGTTATTTGATCACGTGGAAAACATGTCCAAAATTTCTGGAAACTTATTCCATCAAGAGGTAGACTGTGGACATTCATGGTGGCAGACAGTTTTTAATCCCAGCGCTCTGGAGGCCAGCCAGGGCTATATAATGAGACCTTGTTTCAAGCAACTAAAGAGGGAGGGAAGGAGAAAAGGAGGGAAGGAGAAGAAGAAGAAGAAGAAGAAGAAGAAGAAGAAGAAGAAGAAGAAGAGAGAAAGAGCGAGCAAGCAAGAGAGAGAGAGAGAGAGAGAGAGAGAGAGAGAGAGAGAGAGAGAGAGAGAGAGAGAGTGTAAGTATTAGAAAGTAGCGTCTCACTATCTTGGGACTCACTTTGGGCAATGAGTGTTGTTGAAATGATGCTCAGCTAGTTTCAGAGCCTAGTTTCCAGCTAATGATTTTCCTCTCTACTATGTATGGAAACCTGGGCTCAAGCACTGTAGTTGGAGAGAGACAGCTGAGTGGAGGCCATCTTGGATTAATGGCTAACTGCAACCAAATGAGTGAGTGCAAGTAGGGCAAACAGAAGAATAAGTTGACCCACAGAGTTAGGAAAATAATCAGTTGCTGTTCTACGGTGCAAAGTTTCAGGGTGGCTGATTATACAAAGGGAACAGTGTAAGCAGGATGATGTGGAGAAAAATGCTGCTCAGGGTCATAGAGATAAATAAGAATTTAACCTAGTTGCATGATTAGATGGAAATTCAAAAGGTCACAGGATAATACATGATTCACAAAATGATAAAACACAGAAGGTGCATTTCTGAGACAAAATGGAATTCATGAAGTCATTTCCCCAACAAATCTTTAAGACCCTGTGCTCTACATCTGCCAGGCAGGGTGGTAGGTGAGAGACACAGAAAAGAATAAGATGTAGTCTCTGGACACTGTCAAGGACTCGTGGTTCGTGCTGTTGGGTGAGCAGCGTTTCTGTAGGTTTGGATGGTCATGGAGGTTCATCATGATAACGGCTGTCCTTGACTGACCTCTTCCTATCCTCACTATTCCTCAAACCTGTGTGGTGGGGACTGTTCTCCATCCCACAGAGGAGAAAACTGAGCCCCGATAAGAGTGGCTGGGCCAGGACTACACAGCTGGGAAAGAGGATGAGTTACCAGATGTTTGGCTGCTACACTTATAGTTTTCTCTTAAGGTCTCTGGTGAGGATTAGTTCCCCAGTTGATTCCTAGGCAGTTTGTAGGTTTAGAGGACAGATTGGGCATGGTGGATCCTGAGATCAGATGGAGTCCCTCTACTGGGCTGTTGGCTAGCCCTGGGAGGCTTGATGCTGAGTGCAATCATCATTGTGGGAGTGTCGCCTCTCCCTTGTGTTCTACACAGAAAGAACCAGGATTTCGGCAGGAATGAAAATCCTAGTGAACCCAGATCACCACAGCCTTCTGTGGAAAAAGACTTGGTTTCTGCCAAAGAACTTTCTATGTCTAGAAATGCCCCCTTTAGCACAATTTTCTCATTCTATGAGGTTCACAGCACAGTGGGTGGTAAGTGTAAGGGCTCAGACTTCTTCTGGGCCTCTTTTGGACTGCACATTTTGGGCCTGCTGTTCCAGCCATGGGGCATGGTCCAACAACCAGGACTGCAAGCTAAGACAGAAGGCTTCCATGTCACTGTGCCTCTCAGGGAATAAAGTCAACGAGCCATTGTGGATGGACAGGATGGCACTATGCAGTTGGAAGAAGCCTGCAGTGGCTGCTGTCCTGAGAGCGGGATCAAGAAGGAAGAAGATTCCATCCTGGGGGGACAAACAAGGCTCAGCATTCAAGACGGGATACAGGCACACAAGGATATGTGCCCAGAGGGCCTGGAATGACCCTTAGTCCTGCAGTGGCCTAGATATAAGGGTGCTCTCCCCAAAGTGGAAAATTTCAGCCTCTACCTAGGCAAGCACTCTATCAATTTAGTGACAGCTGTGTCCCTTAGCCTCCTCCTGAGGTAGGGTGTTCCCTGTGGGAGGCCACTCTTACTGGCTTGGGAGCAGTGTTAATGTTGGCGGCCACCTCTGAGAGGGAGGGACTCAGGGTTCTGACAAGTCATGCTGACTTGTCTTCCAGACTTCACACAGTAGGGGTCACTTCAAAGATAATGACTGCATCTCTCTTGCTTCCTGGTATACATTGACAGATGCCACATTTCCATAAGTCGTGAGATGCAAGACTCCTGTGCAACTGTAGGTCAATTCTACATCAACACACTGGCCTTTGACCTGCCTGGGATTCTTAGAGGGGCTTGATATTGTTTAACAATTGTTGCTGTTTTGTAATTTCCTCTAGATCACCTTTGCTCTGTTGTGGATGTAGCAGCATTGTAGCTAGAGAATTAGAACATTAGCAGGGATGAGTTGGTAGGAAGTGACCCTCGGGTCCAGGGCTCAGTGGGGGCTCAGGAGCTTTCTAATAGTGGGATTATTTTTCCCCTTAGATAACACCTGGTCTTCTAGCTGGATAAGCATTTAGGGGAGGTCTGGTAGACACCCCACAGACCCCAAAGCCAAATGTTAAAAATGCCCTCTTCACTTTGTAAATAGCAGTTGCTTTTCCCTTTCAGACAGTGTAGTGAGCACTGACCAAACCTCCTCTACAGCCTAGAAACTGTTAAGCGTGTCTCCATGAGGATTATCTTGTTTAATTCTGGTTGACATTAGCAGCTTCTGGAGCCACCACCTCATAGGCGGTAACATGGAGGCACACGGCAGATAGGTAACTAGGCCTGACTCATGGGGCAGGTGAGGGAGTCAGGATCTAATTCAAGGTCTGAGCATGTGTGCCACCTTCAAGAGATAGAAAAAATATGCCCTGAAAAGAAAGCACGTGAGACATCAGAAGAGTCAACTTGTATATCCTAAAAATGTTGCAAGTTAAAAAAAAAAAACAAAAAAACTAGATAATCTATAGACTTTTCCACAGAGAACCACGGTTAGTACTTTTTTCCAGTTACATGTTTGTGTAGGTTTTTAAGAAAGTGACTTAGGCATTAATTTATAGACTGCTTTTCCCCACTTTGCATTATGTTTTGAACATATTTTCTAACACCTTGATTTTTAGTGCCTGTAAAGTATTTCATTATATAGGAATCCATAATTTACTTTAAAAAACGCCCCCTGTTACTGGAACGTTAGGTTGCTTATAAATTTTGTTATTATAAATAATGCCACGACTAGCAACTGTGTGTGTGCATCTTTGCAACTCAGAGACCTGCCTGAGGGTAAATTCTTGGAAGTGCTACTTCTGCTTAAAAACGCACACACACTGAAAGAGTTTTCCTGTGATGGCAAAAACACTTTCCAGAAGGTTTGTATTAATTTATTTTCCCACTAGCAGAGTTTGAGAGTTCCTATTTCTTTATAACTTTGTTAACACTATCTGACCCATTATTTTTAAAACTTTGATAATTTCCTCAGGTGATATGTATCTTTTTTATTACTATTGATATTAGGCACTTTATGCTTATTAAACATTTGATTTTTGTCAATTGCTTTTACTTTTGTTAGAATGTTCATCTTTCTTTTATCGATTTGGATTTGATTTTTGTATGTAATGATAATATATTAATTGTTATAACTAATAATTACATAATAGTTTATTAATTAATATAACACATCATTTTAATTAATAATAAAATATTAATAAATTAATAATCAAATATTATAATAAATATGACATGCAAATATACTAACATATGTGACCTTTGTCATGTATGCTAACATGCAACATATATTCTTTTATCTTTTTAACATATAGAAGTTTAAAATTTTGATATGTTCAAAATTTCTAGGTTTTTTCTTTACTGTTTTTCCTTTAGTCCTATGCAAAGTTGACCCCACTCAGCAAAACTAGAAAATACTGGAAGTCTGAAGTGTTGAGGTACTGGGACTGTGGGGTTATAGAATTCTGTGAGACCACATTAGGTAGCTGTGAATCAGGTGCTCACTCCATAGGAACAAGGCTCATGGGGCCTTGCTGACCGGGATCTGGGTGGAAACTCTTTTATTCTGATAATTTTGACCCTATCCGCTCTCTTTGTTGTCTCTGCATGGAAGTTACTGTTGTGGTTTTACCTTAGGCTAGCTTTGAACTATGGGTTTCCTGTATCTACCTTCCAAATTCTGGCATTACAGGTGTGTACCATATCCAGTTATGTGGTATCAGTAGCTGCTAGAAAAGCACTCTGCCAGCTGAGCCACATCCCTAGCCCAGGAAGGCCTTCTTAGCTTGAAGGCTATTGGTCCCAGGAAAGAGGAGCAGCTCAAGGTATGCCGGCAAACTGGCCCTGAGAAGCAGAAAATACTGTAATACCTTCAAACTGTAGCACTTACCAATCTCCATGGCGTAAATTCTTTCTCTATGGCTGACTTTGCATGAGGCCCACAACAGCTAACAGGTAGATCACAACATTAAGCTCTCATTGTTCAGGAACAGGTGTGAGCTGGTCCAGCATACTGTTGATGACATCTTCCAAGGTGTTAGCATCTATGTCCAAAGGAAATCTCTGTTCGCTCTGTGGAACCAGGCTCAGCTCAGGACATCAGGAGCCCTAAGAGGCTGACGCCTGTTCAGGGAGGACTCTACTACTACCCAATCAGAGCCATTTTTTTCTGTTATTTAGCTACTTCAGAGCTTAAGAACAGGCAGGATTCTGGCACTGGGCATCTTAACAGACATAGAGTGACCCACTTTCAAAGACTCCCCGAAGAGTGAAGCTTATTGCCTGTTTCTAGAATGGTCTGGCTAATCTCTCCCATAGCACTGATTGTTCGGCTACTAACTAGCCGTGTGACCTCCAGCAGGCCGACTGCCCTCCACAGGCCTCCACATTCTTCTGTGTGTAAAACGACGTGGCTAGAACTGATGTTCCCTGAGTTCTACCCTAGCTCTACTGTCCTGTGATTATATGGATCTCAGAATGACAGCCGTGTTTATAGGATTGATGATTGCTTTGGTACCATTCACCCTGGCTCATAATCTGTGCAAAGCAGAGAACATGTAGAGTCACTGGGGAAAAAGAAGTGTTCTTTTTGAGTAGCACGGAACTTAGTAATAAAACACAAATTCCTAAAGGGGGAAAGACTCCAAGCCACATTTCTTCATTACAAGAGAGTGACACCTTGGACGACGATAGGGTTAATAGATTCTGCTCCGATGCTCTCCAGGTGCCCATTGGAGCATCTAAGGGTCCACTTGGGAAATCAACAGGAACTCTTTTAGATAGATGACTCTCCGCTATGGAGGGATTATCCAGGTCCAATCTTGCTTCATGCTTTTGACTGCCTAATTACTTACTCTGTTGACGTCTCAGATTTCCTCAATTTTCTTGCAGCCTTCAGGGAATCCCTTTGAGGAGATCAGGTGGTACAGTGGACCACAGTGGATTAAAAATCGGGAGGCTGATTTTCTTTTGTCATAAGGCTCCAGTAGACTTTTCCTCCAGGCCGGGCCTCAGATCTATTGGCTGGGACTGACAAGTGATGCATGCTTGTTAGGGCATTCCCAATATTGTGGATCTAGGCTGGACTTGGCTGCTGGCTGCCATTGTGGGTCAGCTCTTCATGTGGCTCTTGGCATTTGATTCCTGGGATTTCTTCATTGCATGGCCCTCATCACATTCTCTTAACAATGGCAAAAAGACATAATTCTTCCAGAGGGGCTAGAGTTGTGGCTCTCTCTTCTGTTCATTTTCTGTTTGAGAGTCACTTGGCCAAGCCACACATCCAGGGCAGAAATGTAGAAATGTTTGTTCTGCACAGATTACAACATCACAGGGTGACTTTGAGGACAGGAGGTCTGAAGATCTCAGAAGAGCCACGTGACCTACAAGAGTGAACGGCATGCTTCCTCCTGCCAGGCTGTGAAGAGGAAAAGTCCTCTTCACTTAGGCCAAATATAATGTGCTTTCTCTTCTCTGCTTTGCCTGTATATATACCAACCATTCAAGAAGCAAATGACACCAAAAGACCCAACGACAATAACAGCCATAATAGCTCAGGAGCAGGGCTGTGGGCATGCATAGAGAATACTGCTGCTCACTTGCTTAGAGACTGGTAAGCCAAGTCCCGCAGCTGTGTATGCTTCTCTCTCTCTCTCTCTCTCTCTCTCTCTCTCTCTCTCTCTCTCTCTGTGTGTGTGTGTGTGTAGCCATGTCCTGCAGCTGAGCATGCATCTGTGTATGCTTCTCTCTCTCTCTCTCTGTAGCCATGTCCTGCAGCTGAGCATGCATATGTATATGCTTGCATATATATGTGTGTGCGTATGCTTTTGTATGTGTGTATGTACAAGTCAGAAGACCACCAAACATATTCTTCAGCTACTGTCTACTTTCGTTTGAGGCTGGTTCTCTCACTGGCCTAGAACTTGCTAATAAGCAGGGTAGGCAGGGAGGCAGCGAGCCCCAGGGATCTGTCTCTCTCTCCCTTCCACCTTCTAAATTACAGGTGTGTGCCACTACATCCAGCTTTTAAAAATATCTGTTCTGGGGATCACTCTCAAGTCTTCTTGCCCGTGAGGCAAGTGTTTCCTGATAGAGCATCTCCCTAGACCTTGAAAGCTTTTAGAAAGTGTGTGAAATAGGGGTAAGAACCCCAGTCTCATCCCTCAGGAAGCCGTGGCCACTGAGTAACGCAACAGCGATGAAGCTTCAAGCCTGATGATATCCTTACAACCAAGGAAGTAATTAGGCGGCATGTCGTCCTTCGGCATCTCTGGCCCGCATCTCTGATAGATGGATGTCATGTCAGCATTCCCCCTGTTTCTCCATCCTGCCTTTTGATGCCTTTTTTATATGTCTGCCCTAGAATGAAGCATTTTACCTTCCTTGTTGCATTCTCTCCCCTCTCCTTCCCTCCCTTCCTCTTCCTTCCCCCATTTCCCCCGCTCCTCTTCCCAAATTGTGTTTTTCCTCGAGGAAAAGTCCCACTCTCTTTTGCTAAAAGCCATCAGTTCACATCATCTCTTCTTCTTTACCATCTGGTGTGTAACCTTACTCACCCTCACACTGTCAGTGTGCCTGTGCCAAAAGCTCTTCAAAGGCACCATCAGGGTGTGATGTCTCTCTATCCCTGCCATCAGCACTTCTGTAAGAACATCTAGGTGTTTAGAAGCTACTTGCTGAATGCTTTTTTAAAAAAAAGGAATCCCAGCCTCCTTTATCTATGAACTATGCCAGGACAAGAAGACTAGCAGGAAAAACATGACTCTAGGGGACTCTGAGATAAGAGGCCAGACCTGTGGACAAGGTTACTCTCTGCTGGAGCCTGGCCTTGATGACTCTCTGGAGCCTGTGGAGCTGCTGATAAGCTACTGGGCCACTGATTGGCCAGCTCTTGGGCCTCTGGAGATGCATGTGGTCTCACTTACTGCCAGTGTGTGTGCCAACGTCACAACTGTCTTGGACTGGTGGTTCTGTTAGCTGGCGATGCTTTCCTAGAGCTTGGGCCTGAGGATGACCTCCTGAAGTCAAAGAGGGCTGAGGAGTGAAGGCTACTTTGAAATTGAGGGTTATAAAAAGTATGAGAGTGGAGGACACTAGCAGAAGAGGAAAGAGCTTTGGCACTTTTGGATGCCCTTTATAAACTGTTTCAGGATATGTATACCGCTAGTCTACCCCATTTCTGTTAAGATGGGTTGATATCACCATGCACTCAAGGGCTTGGACCTCAAGAATGTTCCTCAGTGCCCACTTCCACAACATTCCTGTATCCTCCTTCTTGCTGCACCACTGTCCCTCTCTTGACCATTGTCCATGTCCACTCCTCCCATTGCCTCTTTTCAAAGTCCTCAAAATGCCCTCTAATGGTAGCAGCCCCCCCCCCTTGCAGTCTTCTTATCCCCTGTGACCCATTCTATGTGTTTCCAAAGCCAGAGTGATGTTTTAAAAATATAAACAAGATTACATCACTTTCTCATTCAGAACCATCAGAAGGCCTCCAGTGTCTCCTAACTCTAGAAGGAATATGATGGTTCTTCAAAAACAAAATATAGGACCATTGTGTGATGCAGAGACTCCATCTGCTGAGTACATACTCTAAAGAACAGAAGGTGGGACCTTCAAGAGATGCACATGCTCATGGCACAGCTGGGACGCAAATGCTGATCAGTAGGTGAATGGATAAATACATGTGGTGTATACACATGATGGTCTAAAGAGGAAGGAAATTCTGAGATGGTATAGCATAGATGAATCTTAGATACTGTGCTAAGTGCAATTAGCCAGTCACAAGAAGACAAATGCTTTTTGAGACAGGGACTGACTCTGTAGCTCAGACTGGATTCACTATGTAGATCAATATGGCTTCTAATTTGTGGGTCTTTCCTTAGTGCTGGAATTACAGGAGTGTACCACAATGCCATCTGCATATACATTGTATTATTCTATGAGTCTACTTATGTGAGTTGAACTATTTTTCAGCTTAAGAGGAGACAGATTCACAGAGACAGAAGGAAGGATGGCTACAGAAGTGGGGGAATTGTTTAGTCAGACTAAAGTTGTGGTTTTCAAAATATAAATAACTCTGGGGACCAATTTCACCACATCATGAATGAACTTATCACTACCAAACTCTCTACTCAAAAGTGATTACGATGGTAAATGTTAGTTGTGTTTTTCCTACCACAATTTACAACCCCCTACTTTGCACAATTCTCCTCAGGATCTGAGGATCTGGCTCCCTGCTGATTAGCCTCCTCACTTGAAGGTCCCATGTTCATTTGCATTTGCTGTTTCATTGGCCTAATCATCTCTTTTCCTGGAAGAAAATTTGCAGTGCTGGTGCCTCCTCAGGGCCAGGTCTTATGTCACTTTTTGACCCTCCAGTCCCTCTTAGTTTTTATAACTCCCCACTTTTGGCTCTTAGAGTCTCACCAGTACTGAGGACAGTGATATTGTGTGCATCTCTGACTTATAATTTGACTGCCCTCTCTGTCAGGGAGCGCACTTGCCACATGACAGTGTTTTTAGTTGCCAGTTAGGGTACTCTCGAGGCATACTTCAGTTGGCTGTGAGGAGGGCATGTGCTCTTAGCTGTTTTCCTCATACAATGTGTCTGAGTTAGGCTGGACCAGCCCTGATGGGCTCAGAGATGAAAACTGGTCTGATATGGGTCAAATCTGAGTAACCTTCGTAGAGATTAAGTTACTGACTTTGAATCCAACACGTTTTTTTATTGGACTTCTTTCATGCTTAAAGCATTAAGGAGGGGACAGGAAATTTCATAGATGGTGAGACACATGATATGTACTCTGATGTTTGCATTCTGTCACGATGAAGGTTGGTCAGGCTGTGGAGGATGGCAGCAGTGGGCTGAGAGGGCTCTTGGGAAAATGTTCTTCTGTTAGCCAGAGAGATCTAGAAGGACATCTGCTTTGCTTTGCTTTCTGTCACTATGATAAACACCATGACCGAAAGCAACTTGGAGAGGAAAGACACATTAATACTAGACTACAACCTTTCCTTGGTTGATTCCAAGATATCATATTGTTATCATAAAATATAGCATCACTTTTAGCTTATAGGTTACAGCCCATCATCAAGGGCATCATCCAGGGAGGCAAAGGCAGGAACTGCAGTCAGGACACAATGGAGAAATACTACCTATTGGCTTACTTCCATTGCTTGCTTTTTGCTTGCTTGTTTCCTTCCTTCCTTCCTTCCTTCCTTCCTTCCTTTCTTTCTTCCTCTTTTTTTTTTTTTTTTTTTGCCAGAAACCTACTATGTACCTTTGACTGTCCTGGAACTCACTTTATAGACCAGGCTGGTCTCTAACTCAGGGAAATCTGCTTGCTTCCGCGTTCCAAGTGCTGGGACTAAAGATGTGCACCACTACTGGGGATCACCTAGTTGCCCCTCCTTAAACACCCCAGGCCCAGATGTCCAGGGATGACCCTGCCCATAGTGGGATGGATCCTCCTACATCAACTTGCAAGGAATGCCCTCCAGAAATGCCCACAGGCCAGCCTGAGGGTGGCAATGTTTAAACTCTTGTAGTTGATACCCATCTTCCCAGTTATGTCTAAGTTTATGTTACATTAATAAAACTAACAGTATGATCCATCCCTCGTCAACCTGACACAAAAACACATTACTATTAGTCTATAATCTTTATTTCTTGGACCCCAAGATTTCGTGTTGATATCATAAAATTGCATCACTTTAAAAGTTCTGTGGTCTTTAAAAATTCCATTGCTTTAAAAGTCTAGTGTCTCTTTAAAAATTCGAAGTCTCTTAACTGTGAGCTCCTGTAAAATAAAAACAAACAACAACCAAAACAAAAACCAATTAAATACTTTTTTATTTTAAAAGGGAGTACCTGGGGTATAAAAACACAGAAATCTATTAAAAAACAAACAAACAAACTCTGTTAGTGTAGCTCAGTATTTGATATCTGGGACTCATTCATGACTCCAAAAGGCCTTGCCAGCTCCGGTTCTCCTGTGCTACCATCCACCCACTCACAGCTTGTCTCACAGGCTCAGGCCAGCTCCATTCCACTCCTGATGCCACCACTGGCAGATGCTCTATCACCCAGGCATCTTCAGTACACTGGAGTCTCCACTGTAACTGAAGGCTGCACCTTCACTCGTGGCCTCTCCTAGACATTTCGGGGGACTCTGATTCTGTCCCACAGTGCCATCTCAGCTGCTCTCTATAACCCCTTCATGCTGTCAAAACTAGTACTGTGTGGGAGACTCTTAAACGTTATTTTTCAGGTTATGCCATGAGCTGGATGTGTATCCTTGGCTCCCCTGGACCACAGCTTCTTTGTGCTGACTTTGAGAAAATAGTTCCCATAAGACTTTGTCTCAAAGATGCTCGTCTTTTACTAACCACAACCTATTTTTCAGCTTCAGTTAACCAGCATCCATTGTCCTAGTAAACAAAGATTTTTTTTTTTACTTATTTAGAATCTTTATTTCATCATCTTATAACATCCAGTACATGTTTTAAAACATTCATTACTTCAAGATTCTTTTTTTAAAAACTTTTATTGCATTATGATGAGAAAAGTTACATGATTTCAATTTATCTGAATTTTTTAACATTTAAAAACATATTTTGAGTAAATAGAATTAAGTCACATTCTTGTTTCCCTTTTGTACCCCCACTCCTCCCAGAGACCCCCCTTCAATACCTACAATATCTTTTTTGTCATATTCCTTAAAATTTATAAAATATTATAACAATAAAATGAGTATTATAAAAGTTGTTTGATATAAAACAACAATCAATTTAACAGTCTTATGTAGATGCTTGTCTACAGCAATACTGAAAATACATATGTTTTCTCAATATAAATTTTAAATAACTCCAAACTTATTAACTCTATACTTCAAAATAATACATCACTACTGGTATTTTCTTAAATGAACATAAATATATAAAGTCTTTTTGTTTGTTTGTTTTGTATTTAGTAGAGTCTAAAATCTTGGCTCTTACTGTGGTACAAGCCCAAAATAAGAACAATTTTTAGACATTGGATTTCATTGTAATAAGGCTATACTTCAATGGCCCTCACATCACCAAAGGATTTTACCTTCATCGTAGCTAAGCTGAGAGTTGATAGTTCTGCTGCACCAAGAAATGAATTGTAGGCTCGATTTTTGGATACAGACTTCCTGCTATGGTCAAAGCTATTTGACTTGAGTGAGTGACTTTATTCTCAGCCCACTGAGAATAGGTTACATTTAAGAAATGGTGTAGGTATTAAGATGGTCTATCCATAAAGTCATTGACCAACTGTTTCAATGAACAATGGTTCTGCTTGGAGGGTGGCACCGACATTGGGTGAGGGTAAGAATTTGGTTCATTAGCTGTGATAATTTGGAAAAGCATTCATCTTAAAGAAAGAGTAACTTATAAAGTCCTTTTCCTCAAACTTGGTACAAGAGTTACAAATGTCAGGCAAAGCATTCAGTCTCACTCTTTGTTGTTCTCTTACAAGCAACCTCCCTAGTTAATGATCTATGGTTCTTTTGGGTATATAACTACTTTTGAAATAT
>JADRCD010228256.1:0-13175 GCA_019843815.1 Montemys delectorum | reverse complement strand
AGTATTACCCAAAAAGCCTCTAACCTTGTTTCAAGCCGCTGCATTCCTTGAATAGTCTTCAGTTTGAAATGATGAAGCCAGCCCCTCTAGAGCTTCCATGTCAGTGCTGATGCTGAACCCACCATCTTTTCTACAAGGCACAGGACTACCTGCCTCCCTCCTACCTCTTATCTGAGCAGAGCACCTCAGTTATTTCCCTATACTTCAAAAAACCACAGCTTTCTAGGTCTTTCCCACTCCAAATGTGGCAATGCATTCAAGTCTTCAATGGCTTTACATCCCACAGGCTTCAAGTGATCCAACTCCGGGGACTCAAGAAGTAGAAAGCTAGAAAGAGACTAAATATAGCATCACGCCACTGAGAGCTGAACTTACTCCCTGTAAGTCTCTGTGACGTAGGCTCTGTGCCTCAATGCCCACTTCTCTAACCGTCTTTAACTCGCCCGGTGGAGTAAGGTGCTTTGAACAATGCCTGCCCTCCAGTAAGCAGGCTGTTGGCTTTTGCCTTCCCCTTTTGAGAGTTTCTAAGGGCTTTACTGCCCCAGTCCATAAGTTTCAGCAGCTGGTACCCATGGATGGTGGAACCCATTGCCTCCCCAAAGCTCACCTCACTTACAGTTGCAGAGAAGTCCCTGACAAGCCCATGAGCCCCACTGCCAGTGCTGTGGGATGCTAGCCACACCCATGATGCCTTGCAACTCTATTCCTAAACCTCAGAATTGTGTGCTACCAAAGGGCATCTGACAAGTCCTGGGTCCCTGGGGAAGTAGGCACAGAACACAGGGCTACATCTCCCCCCATTCCCAAACAACAGATACCTGATCCTGTCCCATGCCAGTTGTCATCTGTTTGTTTCTCCCTCTGAATAGAGAGGTGACATTGGTCTCTATCATAGAAGACAAGCCTTGCCGAGTCACTGTAAGCTTCGAGCAGTTGAGTGAGACTGAGAATCCAATGCAGCAGAGTGAGGAGGGACTGCACATGAGGGTAGCTGCCACCAGCCAGTGTGCCATGGTAGACCTAGGTCCTACTCCGGCAGATAAGGAAATGCCAACTGTGGACAGCAACAGACAGATGATGTTGGTGGGTGTGGCATTCATGAAAGAAGCCACTCCCACTCTGTGTTCTGTTTCTCAAGCAAAATCAAAAAGCCAAAGGAGCAAGCATCCCAGAAGAGTCTATGGCAGATAGTTGACAGGAGCTAGTGGGAATAAAGAGGTTTGGGGGACTGCACCCAGCTTCCGGGATCACCCATACCCACTCTCTACTGCAGACATGTGGCTCTCCTGAGAGCATCCAGCCATTTCCTTCTCATTAATCCAATCCAAGGGCATCCAGAGATATAGTCTTCTCTCATCAGAAAAGAGAACCAAGATTGACAAGGGGGCAGGAGTCTAGGAGCCTTCCTGATCCCAGAAGGAACATTCCTTCTACTCCAGGCTTTAAAATGTAAGTTTCCTGGGGTTCACGATCTTGCCAAAGTCTCTGTACTGACTGACCAACCTCCTCAAAGCAGCACTGAGGACAGACTAAGGGACTCTGCAGGGGAAGGTCAGGGGACAGTTGCTCTACACACCAGCTGTTCTCTGTCTCCCCAGGCACATGCCACGGTTCTGTGTCTGTGTCCTCAGGGACCAGGAGGGTACCAGCAGGTCCAGGAGGGACAGGACTTGTGGCTGCCTGTATCTTCTCAGGGCCTACCTTGATGTTGTCTCCAGAACTGACAACATACATTTGGGATGGGGTGATGGAATGAAAGCTTGAACTGCCTGAAAGCTCATCTAGGTCTCTTGTGAGAAGTTAGGAACAGAGACTTGAGTGGAGTAGCTTACTCCTGACCCCATCCTAGAACGACAGATTTCACCATGATTAGAAAACCAGTCAGGGGGCTTCTAGACACAGAAAGCTCAGTGGCTCTGTTCTCAGAGTCAGAAAAAGGCTGGAAAGAGTAGGTTCCAGAAACAATATTCTTGGTACACTTCCTGCCTGAGTTAGGCAGTCACAGCCCAGGCGCAGCATCCCTACCACAAGGCCTCATCCCTGCAAACAGCTAAAGCTTTCTTCTGAACCATGCATCCCAGTTCAGCCCTCCTCAACTCCTGGGGTCCCCACTATACCCTGTTACACTTCTCTGCCAACCCTGCCCACTCCTGCTTAGCTCCCAAGCTCCTGCTCTGCCATCACCACCTCCCACAACTGACCTTCTCTGCACCTGCTCCCCACTGAGAACTCTGTATCACACCTTCCCCCTGACCTGGCCCTGAGCCTTTGGCTCAGACTGTAGAACATTGGCTCTTGGGCCCAGTTCTATACTGATCCACTCATTTAGCATTGAGAACATGTTGGGCCTTGTCACCTTAAACACGCAACTTTGTTCCTCTAATCTGACACTTCCTTCTCTGTCACTTGGGGAACTAATGATCACAGGGATTAATAATGGTTACATGTGGAAATAGCCTGAGAAGACTCAGCACCATCCATGCGACAGCCACTAATCCCAGCTTACAGGACGTCCCATTAGCTCGTTGCTCCTTAACCACTACCCAGCTTATTCACTTACCAGATGATTCCTCAGGCATGGAAAGTCAAGGAAAAGGCCTCCATTGGTAGCAGGCATCACCCCTCTTCCTTCTAAGGAGAACTAAAGGTGTGGTTCTGTCCTAAGGCAGATCCAGTTCAAATTCTCCAATTCCTGCAGGTGCTAGCTACCTCAGGACCTGGATACCACCCCACCACCACCACCACCACCCACCAACCCAACCCCTAACCCCATCCCCACCTCCACCCCTGCCTGATGGATAAGCTGTCTCTCACATACTTCCTTGCCTTGTGGTTTACAAGCTGCATAACAAAGAGTGCATAACCAGCCCAACTCTGAATCTGATACATCTGATACATCTCTTCCCTTCTTTCTACTATTCTCTTGGGAACATCAGGGTATTCCCAAACCTTGCCCTTCCTTCTCAATGGCGAGCCATCCTGGCTTTTGCCTCTACAAGCAGAATAGGAACCCAAGCACCCTGAGGACTGGAGGAGATGATGCCCAACGTCTTCAGGCTCAGAGAAAAAGAGACCAGATATTTGCCAACAGAACTGGGACTCAAAACTAGGAATACACCAAATCTGCTCTAATTTTCTCGCAGCTCTGACAATTACTAGGAGCACCGTACACACATTTAAGTAGCTATCATGAGCAAATGGGGGAAAAATTAGCCTTATTTGCTGAGACACCAGTATGGGAATTAGGGGAAGCGTCATGTTGGGAGGAGGGGGCAGTTCCAGCCTTGCTCGCCTTTGGAACTAAGAGACAGCTCCCTCCCACAGACTTTCTGCTTCGTCCTCCGCCCCCTCCGCAGCCTACAGCACCAGCTGCACTGCCTGGGAACCAGGGAACAAAAAGCCCAGCCCAGGGAGTTCCTGGATGGAGGTTGGGAAGGGAGCGAGGGTTGAAGAAGGTGTGGACCAGCCCTGCTGAGCTCTGTCTGCAGCCTGGTCAGTTCCCAGAGTTGCTGACGAATGTGCAGTTTGAGAAGGAAGTCATGGATACCCCAGCCTGGAAACACACACTGCAGGCTCCATGAGTTCATCCAGCCAATAAAAGCCAAGTGACACCCCAACGCTGGGGACACCGCATGATACCTCCCTCCAGGTCTCAAGTACAAGAGTCCCTCTCAGGACTCAAGAAAGACAGGCTAGAGGTATTTCCCCCCAACACTGTCCCTGTCTGTCTCCCTTTGACAGAAGCCACCTTCCCCCTCACAGCCTCTTCTGGAAGAACAGGGAGGTCCTCGTCCAAACAGCCCTGCCCGCAGGGACCCAGTGACTTTCTGAAGACTTCACAGTTTCCCCAGGGCTCTGTGGTGTTTTATGTAGTGGGGTCATCCAGGGGCTGTGCCTTATAGCAAGTCATCCTATGATCCCGAGATGAAGGCAGGCAGGATGACAGTGACAACGAATAAGGTGACAAGACCACAAAGCAGATACTGACTCCTGTACACAACACTTCCTATACTCATTATGTGCACAGTGTCCTTGAATCTGCACGACTGCTTTGCTTTATGGATGAGAAAGCAGGTTCAGAGAAGCTTGGTCACTTGTCCAGGGTCACACAGCTAGAGTACTATCAAAGGAGTCTTCAACCTAAGTCTTTCTAGACAGTAGAACCACTTCCTACATTCAGCTGCCCCCTAGTGAGGTAGGAAGGAAAAAGAGATGCTGCCTTGCTTTTCAGGGGAGCTGTTTCTTTGTATCCCCACAGAAAGTCTATCACTAGAGGGAAGAGAAGGCAGGAGGGGAGACCTGGCTGTGCTCTCTAGATGGAGCCAGGGCTAGTGTAGGCTTAAACCAGGACCACAAGCTAGCCAGTCCAAAGCTTTTCCATGGACGGATCTCCCCTAGTACCCCGTAAGCCTTTCCAAGATTTCATCAGACCAGCTCGCTCCCAGCAAAGGGCGAGGATTGTTAAAGCAGCCCTGGCATGGCAGCCACATTGAATATCCTACGCAAGCATCTGTAATAAACAAATCAATAACGAGGAGAGGAGGCACATTAGCCTTTGAACAGGTTCCAGAGAGTTTATTTTTGATCTTACTCGAGGTGAACAAGTGTGTGCTTGAAGCCTGGGGGAGGCTATGGGCAGTGACAGAGAGACGGAGAGTATAGGGGTGGGATGGGGTGAAATCTGCACCCGAAGGCCCACTGGGGCACGTGCTCAGAGTGTTGGAGCAGTTTGCAAGTGTGGAGCAAGGCAGGGGAGCATGGGAAAGCAGGAATGGAGGAGGCTGGATACAAGGGCCGGGGCACCCACAAGGGGCTGGGTGGGCATTCGTTGGTTCAGGTCAGGGAGAAAGAAGCAGACAGATACAGGCTGTACAAGAGATGTGCAGAGTGAAGGCAATACCTGGGATTGGAGGTATGACCATCTTCATCATCAACTTGTCTGGATTTGGAGCCTCCTAGACAGCACACCTCTGGGCATGTCCATAGGAACTTTTCTAGAGAAGTTTAACTGAGGAAAGACCTACCCTGAGTTTTGGCAGAACCATGCCATGGGCCGGGAACCTGGAATTAATATGAATAAAAACAGGATGAAGCCTAGCAGAGTTCTTTTTCCACTTCATGACTATGGACACAATGTGACCAGACACCTCACATGCCCACTGCTATGTTGGATATATATAGATATAATATATGTATTATATATATAATTATTAATAATTAATAATAACATTGTTGATATTATTGTGTTAATAATTATATGATTATGCTAGCATTATTAATATATATTCTATATCTGCAATATCGTAAACAATATCTCTTCAAGCCATGAACCAAAATAAAGCATTAGTTCCTTCCTTACATTGCTTTTGTCAAGCATTTTATCACAGCAGAAAGCAAATTACCCAGTACAAGGGGCAAAAGAAGCACTTAGGAAAAGCTGTTAGGGTTGGGAAACTTCATTTCCCTGTGCCAGACTGAATTAGAAGCAGTGATTTTAACCCATTAACCAGTACAAGGACTACAGAATAGAACATTTTTAATATCAACCCCACTTCCTTGACATCCACTCCTCTTGTCCCCCTTCCCACCCTCCCAGGTAGACAGTCCACTTCCCTTTCAACTTCAAAACATTGGCTTTCCCAGTCCCAAGACTCCAAGAAGAGCCAAGACAGTATTCAACCTTTCTAAGAGTTCAGTTTATTTTTAAGCCCTGCCTGCTCATGCACATATCAAAAACAATAGGAATGATAATATTACAGATTGCATAATAATACAACAGTGACATTTCAAAGGCCTTGGAAATTACCCAAACCCCATGGCTTTCAGACTCTTCCAACCAGAAGCCTCCAAGGGCTGAAGAGGACATAGGGCTTGGGAAGAGACTGCAGTGGGCATGAAACATCTTTAAAGACTCAGATTCTCTCTTTCAGATTCTTAAGGTTTTTTTTCACACTGTATAATATAATAATTTATGTTTTGATCTAACTTTAATGTTTTGAATCATCTCCATAGAACAAAACAGGACCCCCTGAAAGCTGTAAGCCATCTTAGGATCCTTGCACCTTTGAAGAACACTGGGGAACTGTCACAAACCCCTCCAACAGACACTGACCAGTCTCAGAATGTGGAGTACAAACATCTCCTTCTCTAACCCTGCCATTTTATAGGTAAATGATCAAGCCCAAGAGGACTTAATGATGTCCTGAAGGCCACCTAGAGAAAACCAGAGCCAAAGATGTCTCTAGTCCAGTATCCTTCCCAACCTATTAAAAAAAAGAAGAAGAAGTAATAGACTCTGGCTAGCGTCCTCAGAACCTGATATCCCAAAGCCTCCCAGCCTGTCCTAGACCACATATCTCCCTCCTCAAATGGAAAGACACCTTTTAAGCACAATCTTATTCCATGACAGATTTTATGACCTCATCTCTTTAAGTATCTCTTTCCAAGGAACACAAAATTCTCTAACACGACCTCATCCAGGCCTTACAAGAACTTCTCCGGAACCCAGCAGAGAACAGCACTTTTGACTGTCGATTGAATTTCTGTTTCTCTTGCTCCTCTTCTAAATGGACCTGAGAGTGTGACTTACTCACTGTACAGCTGGGAATGATATAGTGGGGCGAGGCTTTCTCAGGACCAGGTGATAAACTGAGTAGTAGATGGGATCTCTCGGGACATATTGTACTGTCTAAAGGATGCCAGGTTTATCCCACATGGCCACTCTGGATTGGACCACTCCTCTCACACAGCTGCCTCCACTACCTTGCCTGAACTGTGAGAAAGCTGGATCTGGGCTGAGTTGGGCAGGAGCTGCCCCGGCCTGGCCTGGGCCAGGCTGATCTGGGGTTGAGCTGGGGCCGGGGTTGGATAGGCAAAGGTTCAGAGTGTGTCTCGCTGAGCTCGGGAACTTGAAAGCCTTCTAAAAATACCAAGCACGTTTCTTGCAGGGGGAGGGGTGGCTGATTCAGCTGACCTTTCCTAAGGGTGGCCAATTTGCTGACTGCGTGCTGAGGACCAACGGGCAGAAAAACCTCCCGGTTCCCTCCAGCTGACTACGCGGCTGAACTGGAGCAGATCTGGAGTAGTCTTTCAGTTGCAGAATCCCTCCTCTCAGAAGGATCCAGTGAGGATGAAAAGAATCTGGTACAGTCCAGGCAACTTCCAAAGGCCAGGCAACTTCCAAAGGCCAGCTTGGGAGGCTAGGAATGTAGCTCAGTGGTACCGTGCTTGCCGGACATGCCTGAGTCCCTGGACCCAAGCACCTGCACCATACAAGTCAGATACGGTGGTGCATTACTATAATCCCAGCATTGAGGAGACAGAGCCAGGAGGATCAAAACCTCCAGATCATCCTCGACTACAACATACTAAGTTCAAGGCCAACTACGTTAGACCCTGTCTCAAAAATCAGACTGTGCCTCTTCTGTCATGATCTAAGGAGACCAGAAATCCAGCGCCTTTAGCGTGGTAGGGAGAGACTTATTGTCACTGGGAAGAGCCAAGGGATTGGTAGCCTTCTTCATTTATTTATTCATTTCTTTCATTGATTCCTTCATCTGCTGGGCTCCTCATCCTGTGCGAGGCACCTGATGTTTAGACCCTGGTAACTAAGTCTGCTCTCATATGAGTGGTATTTTTCTTAACTGTAGCATGACCTGCTGTAGCCGGAACTGTTAGCTCAAGCCAGTAAACCTCTTGGAGCACGAGGTTAGCCTAGGCTACATAGTGAGTTCTTGGTGACTAATCTAAGCTAACGTGTAAGAACCTGTCTATAATTAAGTGACCAGGACTAAGCTGGGAGGTTTTGAAAGTTCTTCCCTTCTGAGACACCCATTTTGCCAGGCAATGGCTACAACACGGGGGCTACCTTGCCGACATCCAGAGAGCCTGTGATACCACTTGGTTTCCCGGCTGTCTCTCTTACTGCTAGCTTTGTTTCTGGCACCCCCTAAGTCCATAGAAAGAAGAGGATAAGGAGCAGCCACACTTGTTGAGGTCCATTTGCCCTGGGATCCTAGCAGATGACCTTCCCTCTTCCATTGCATGCAGCCCCACCCTGGAAGCCTACCACCACACAGAGAAAATCCTGGGATCCATTTGTCTGCCAGTCTCTGTTTTCAGACCCACAGCCAGGTGAACCAGGGAGAATGGGATGGGCCACACATAGGCACCATAGCAGACACTGGCCTTTTCTCAAACAGCTCTGTAGCTCCCTTCAGCCCCTGTCCATCATCTACCCTGGCTTTATGGAACCTGTCTTCTATAGACAGACATGAAGCCTAGCTGAGGCAGGACAGCTGTCCATCTGAGGATAGAAATGGGTGCTGACATTTCCTGATTTGTGCCCTTGTTGTCCTGGAAGGGAGACACAGAAGCAATAGGAAAGGCTAGCACCCTCCCATGAGGCTGAGCAAAGAGCATCATGCCGCTAAGCTGCTAAGATGCTCCTGGCCTCCTCAAAAGTCCCAGAGATGCTCATCTCACCCACAACTGAGACGGGAGGGAATAAGGACAACTCAGAAGGAGGACAGCTCAGTCCTATGGGCTGGTGGGGGCAGAGCACTGAGACACTCCATTTCCCATGTGGCAAGCTCTCTATTGCCACCCTTCTTTCTAGATAAACAAGATGCCCAGAGAGGTTAAGCTGCTTGCTTGAGGTTACACAGCAAGAAGGGTCTGTCAGATCTCAAGGCCTCTGAAATGGCCTGGAAGCAGTAGGACCTAGCAGAGGCTGGGAGAAAGAGAGAAGGACCTCCATTGTCAGGTCTAAAAAGCAGATGGAAGGATAGGGAGATGGCTCAGAAGACAAAGTGTTTGCCATGCAAATGAGGACCTAAGTCTGATCCCCAAAACCCATGTTAAAAAGGCTAGACATGGTGATACATGCTTGTAATCTCAGCTATAGGGAGGTAGAGACAGATAGATCTGGGCTGCTAGTTGTCTGGGCAGCCAAAGTAGCTCCAGACTAATGGGAAATTCGGCCTTAAACAAACAAGGGGAATGGCTCCTGAGGAGCAACACCCAAAGCCACCCTCTGATGTACATACAAATTACACTTAACACCCCCCACACACACACACACATATATACCTGCATCCACATACACATAGACAGAGGAGGTGTGTGGAGAATGAGAAAGAGAAACAGGTAGAATGATGGGTGTTGCAAGGAGAATGAGGAGAGACAAGCAGAGACAAGCATGAAGGGATAAAGGTACAATCAAGGGGGAGGGGGACACAGGAGGAGCTGGGAGATGCTGCTCCTGGGCCAAGATGCCAGGTTGAACTTTTTACTCTATGGCTGTGGAGAAGCAGTCTCTTCCCCCAAAGAGGGAACAGAATAGCCAACTCCTGCCTTGGCCCTAGCCTTGGGCTCAGATGTGCCTAGTCTGGGAGTGGACAGGAGCCAGTGGCTAGAGTCTCCCTTGTGTTGAGCCAGGCCTCCCTCCTCCAGGTGTGTAAAGAACAGAGATGTTCTGATCAGAGATGGCTGGTCCAGCTCCTTGTGAAAAAAAGAAAGAGGAAAGGACAGCGTGAGGTAGAAGTCCTGGGGACTGACATTTTGTCAAAATGTGGCTGGAATCCCTGACTCTTTCTTTCCTGCTTTAAAACCTCTTTCATTCTAAGCCCCATGCCCATGCCAATGCCTTCCACAATCCAGCTTTTCTTCCTTTAACAGCTTTCCCTGCCAGCAGACTAACCCTTGTACATAACACATGGGCCCTAGCCTCTCGTGTTTCCCCTGTCCTCACCTTTATACATCTTTGCACTTGAGCCCCACAGCTTCTGCCTGCCAGAATCCCACCTCTAAAAGGGCTCAGGGTATCTCACCTCCTTGGCAAGCACTCCCCTGGGCCAGATCCTCCTGCCAGCCTCTCAGCCTTCTATAGTTTAGACCTTCCTGGGCCGAGAGGCTGTTGTGTATATGTATGCTTCTTGCTGCATTTCCACAGAACCCAGAACCCAGCACATACTCCATCCATGTGGCAGTCTCTTAGACATTGCATAAAACCAGGAAATTATACTCGAAAGGATATTTTCTATTCTTTCCCTCCCCACCCCCACTTCCTTCCCAGAGGAGTCTTTCTTTGGGTCCCAGGGATAGAACTTGCAAAACAAGCAGGGTGATCTTTTGATACAGTCAAGTGAAGGCCTGTGTGGCAAAACCTTGCTTTGCCTTGCCTTGGGGAATGTCATTTGACATTGACAATAGGAATGTACTAAGCCCAATGTCAACTTTATCCTGGAAGAAAAGGGTATTTGTGAGAACATGACCTAGGGAACCTAGAAACCACAGGAGCAAGAGTGTTTACAGGGACTGCAGGCTCAGCCTGAGCATATAGCAGTTCCTCCTCCTCCTCCTCCTCCTCTTTCTTCTCCTCGCCTTCTGTCCTGTAGTGGATAGCCCAGGATTCTAGGCTCCACTGTAGTATTAGCAAACAGAAAATGCCAGGTTGATTTAAAGATTGATAAGAAAGTCTAGAGGAGACAAAGAGTTACCAGATGAGGAAGGGTACAGCAAACTCACCCCAGTGAGATGAAGAAGCCCCTAGTTAGTACTGGGCTCTGAGAGGGCAAGATTACACCCAGTGCCAACAGACCATCAGTCCTTAATGTCTGCCTCCAGATATCTTTAGTTTAGGGTCAACTGTAAGACCGGCTGGGATTCAAAGGGAGGGGAAGATGGGATGCTAGCTAAAGTAACCAGTTTGTCCTGGTTTGCCCATGACTTTTCGTACTTAGTATTGAAAGTCCCATATCCAGGGAGCTTCTCCAGCCAGAGGAAAGCTGATGGCATGCGAGGTCTCTGTCTGGAGCCTCATACTGCAGTAGGAGAGGCTGGTTTCCACCAGTGGCCTGAGAAGCAACCTGCTACTCCTCTGCAGGTATCCATGCTGAGGCTTGGAAAAGCTGTCTAACTTGTTCGAGGTAACATAGCTCACACAGGAAGCCTGCCTTCTTCCTGGGAAGGAATTAGGAGGGACATAGCTGGCTCCTTCTATGGTCCAAGAGCACAGGAGTTCTGCTGCTGGCCCTGCCTTGTTCTTATCCCGAGACCTAAGGGAATTCAGCTTAATTAGTAGTCAACCTCGGCTAAGAACTTAGGTACAGCACCATAGGGCCAGTGGGAGAGGCGGGGCCATAAGGCCACTGACCCTTACAGCTGTCTGAATTTACAGCTAAGTGGCCCTGAGGAAGCTCTAGCATACAGAAGGATGGAGAGACCCACTTGCTCTTGATCTGTGAGACTTGAAGAGAGACGTGGGACTTCAAATCAGTCCTCTACCTTCACCTTGGACTTGCTGGTCTCTGGAGAGATCACCTTCTCCAATCACATGGTATCTGCTCGGTGCTCATCCCAACATAGATGGAATCCCTCTGGGTCTTGTTTTCTCCAGTGAGCTGATTGTAAATTTCCCAGTCCTGCTTGGAGTTTGTTTCCAGCACATAGTGCCCATTTAAAAGATGGCTTTGGAGCTGGGAGGTAGCAATAAAGGCTGGAGACAGACAGACAGAGAAGGAAAAAGGTGAAGGTTTCAATACGATCTGTTATTGAATAAATCCCAAAGAAGTTCCCTAGAACATCCCAAGAGTGGGTGGCCAGGGCTGCCCAGAGTTCAGCTCTTACTCTGAGCTGCCCCTTCCCTCATTTCTGTTTGTGGTGCTCTGCAACCATGGTTGAAGCGCCCACCGGGGCCTCTTCAGAGGGAGCTGTGAAGCCTCACCTTCCTCCCTCCCACAGTCCAGTTTCTGACAGAACTTCACTTTTATCCCAGCTACCCCACACCTCTCTCATTCACCACTTCACTATGACTCTGGGTGTTTAGAGATCCCACAAATTATCTGTCCCTTTCCTATTTCTCTTAGCCACAGTTCTGACTGACCTGCCTCCTTCAAGCCCTCAGTAAAACCAAGCACTCGGCAGAGTTTGAGTCTTGGTCCAGGGGCGTCAGGGGGAAACCAGCAAAGCCGTTTCAATGCTTGTTCATATGCCTGCTTAGGTAATATTTCCTTCTGGCTATGCACACTGAGACCCACTACCCCAGGGCCTACCAGACAGATCCATCTTTCCATTTTCTCCCTGACCAACTCATTTTTCCCAAGCTCTGCATGACTAGGGAGCTAAGCTAGTATCCACAAACTCTGCAGCTGGACACCAGACCTTTTTGGTCTGAGGAGGCAGATTTGTAGACAGGAGATTTTGGAGTTTAGAAAGATGTGCCAATACTTGATGGACATTCAATAGATGCTCAAGGAGTGAAGGAAAAGAAATCCCTTCAACAGACAAGTATGAAGGTCACAGCTACAACTACGTGGGCCTCCAAGATTCACCCTTCCCATGAGACCACTCCTGAAATCTCTATGCAGAGGAATTGGCTGCATTCCTAAATTTAAATCCAGGAGGAAACTCTGAACTCCTCCATCTATGGATTCATTCACTCCATCATTCGTTCATTTAGTGAAGCACACACTGTGCGAGACCTTCAGAAGGCACACACGATTCAGAAGCAGATTGTAGAACAACCTGTCAGACCCCATTCACTCTGCTGCTGAGAGCAGCTCCAGAAACAGTTGTATGTATCTCTGTCCTTCCTAGCTGCCCAAATGGGGTGAAGTAAAGCTTTTTCTGAGCTTGCAAGGGAAAGAATCTTTACTCCTCCTTGGAAGGGGTAATGGTTTAGAAACGATACAGGTAAATGTCTATTACCCAGTTGTTCCACTCTGCACCTAGCTTCCAATTCCTAAAGAGAGACCAGACTCTAAGAGCTGCAAAGCTTGGAGACAAGAAATAGCAGCATACTCGTAGCACCTCCAGTGTCCTGAATCAGCTACTGAGTCCGTACTGTCAGAGCTTCTTCATGTCTGGCAGAGTCTTTTCCTGTAAGACAGAACAGCAGTTAGCTCCTCTAAGGCCCCAGCTGGGCCTAGGCTAGCATCTAGCACCACCTACCGGCTACAAAAAGAAGAGCAGAGGCCAAGCTACCACATTTCCTTCCCTTAGGGCCTTTTGTCAGGCCTGGCTGTTGCATGCTCCTCCGCTCCTGACCCTTTCTCCACCTACAGACAGAAGGCAAACTCCAAAAGTGACAAGAATGCCCCCAATAGGAATAAGAATCCATATAACTAGCAAGAACAGTGAGATCCAGGCCAGAACCTGTGTCCAGGAGAGCACAG
>JADRCD010228254.1:0-14483 GCA_019843815.1 Montemys delectorum | reverse complement strand
AATAACAAAGAGACATGTAGTCCTTGGGTAATGCTGTTACTTATAATGGTTATATAAAATTCACATATACTTAATTTTTCTTTGTTTGATAACTCAAAATATGGATGAAAATTGAAATTATGGCAAACGGCTCATCGATATTCCATAAAAACTTTATGACTTTAAGATTATAGTCATGTGAAAAAGCATTGAAACAGAAGATGACAATGATATAAAATTGAGCCATAACAAAGGTTTTCTTATGTTATATACCTACATTTACATCTGGGCAAAATGAAGGTACCCGTGAAGAAAAAAGTGGAAATGCTATTGCTGATTCACAAAGTGTTCCCTGTGTACTTTATGAATTGATTCAGTTCTATCCAGAGACTTTGAAATGATGGTCTTGGACCTTAGTATTTTCCATTAGGAAGACAAGTGGGAGGAGCAAATTCCTCCTTACTACAAAAGCGACTTATGTAACAC
The DNA here is from genome assembly GCA_019843815.1 of Montemys delectorum. Classification (NCBI taxonomy): domain Eukaryota; kingdom Metazoa; phylum Chordata; class Mammalia; order Rodentia; family Muridae; genus Montemys; species Montemys delectorum. The sequence continues at coordinate 14,018 of JADRCD010228254.1, read as the reverse complement.
CTGTCATCAAAATAGGCACAAGTGCTTTTCTGTGGATGGGTACAGTACCCTCATGCTGACCAGTATTTGATCTAAAACCTGTACATATTTTTTTTGTTCTTGTCTTTAAAACTTTCCTGCAACACCCGCCTCTGCTGCCTTTCTTCTCTTTAAGCACTGCCCTGAAGTCTTCATGGTACAGATATGCACACATGCTTTCCGAGATGCTCACAAGGGCATAACCTTACAGTAATCAACTTCTACTTACCTTCTGCTTTGTACCACCCCAGTTCTTCAGAATATCTCTATCATATGATCATTAGTCAGCAAAGGAGGCCAGGGTTTTTAAAGCTAAAAGAAATGGAAGAGAATGAAGCCTGTGGGGGAGGTGGCAGGAGGAAATAGCTTTACTGGTCTCCTTTGCTTACTAAGGAGGATATAACAGTGGCATTTAAAGAACAGTTGTCTTCCTGGATATAGCAGTTGACTCTTGAATGCTCCTTGTTTGTCAAGGATTACCTTTGCATTGTGCATGGTGGTAAAGACCTATAATCCTAATACACGAAAGGTGGAATCAGGGAGATTGGGAATTCAAGGCCACATTCCCTTCACATGAAATTTAAGGACAACTTTGGCTACATGAAGCTATAAGAAACTAAAATCTAAGGGGCTGTTGGGATGTCTTAGTAGGTAAAAGCACTTGATGCACACTCAGAAGAACCTAAGTTTGAGTCTAGAGTACCCACATAAACTGTTAGGTGTGGATGCGCAGCCCTGTAGTTGCAGCATTCAATGGATGGGAGGACCACTGAAGCTTGCTGACCACAGACTCAATGATTGGTTCTTTCTTAAAGGAATAATGTGGACAAATATGCACATGTATGTGCAGCATATACCACTCACACACTAATACTTACACTAAAAGCAAAATAAAACAATTTTAAAGGAAAACAAACAAAATTAAAACATCGTGGATATTTTCCATATACATTCAGGAGACTGATTTTATTCAGAATTTCCCTTTATTTAAGTATCACTTCCTATTGCAGCTTTAATGCTATTTTATTTTCCCAGTTATGATCAATTCTTTTTTCCTGTCTGTATGGACCACACGTTGAGATTGTGCTTATGTGTAACATACCTTGTAAGGTGATGTGTACACTCTTGGCATTTCAAGCTCAAACTCTTCCTATTATTTCTGAGACTGCTTGTCAACCAGCAAAATCTTCTGGGTGCTCTTTAGGAAAGCCCTGCTTCTGTCAGCAAATCAAGAACTGTCCATTCAAACACTGCTCTTGTAGGCCACACTGTTCATGTGCCCTATGGAACCTTTTCTCACTTAAAGATACGGTTGTGGACCTCATCATTTGTCTTCTTGGTTAATGCTAAGAGCTTGATTCTCACTATTTTTGAAGCAAGTGATCATGAATGTTTGGGAGATCTTACTCTTGAACTTCAGCTGCCATGTTCCAGATAGCCTCAGCAGTGTATGCATAGGAACCAACTCTTGTTCTTCCCCACAATTAGTGTCCTTTAGTCTCACTAGGTTTTGCTTGTTTGCTTGTTTTATTTGGGGAATTTTCTTAGTTTTTTTAGACAAAAATCTCCCTGTGCAGGCCATACTCCCCTTGAACTCACTACATAGCCTAGGCTGGCCTTGAATTTACATCCTTTTACTTTAACTTTCTAAGACTGGGGATTACAGCCATGTGCTACCATGCTTAGTGTCTTAGTTAGGGTTTTACTGCTGTGAACAGACAACCTAACCAAGCCAATTCTTATAAGGACAACATTTAGTTGGGGCTGGATTACAAGGTTAGAGGCTCAGTCCAGTATCATCAAGGTGAAAACATGGCAGGCATGATGCAGGAGCCAAGAGTTCTACATCTTCATCTGAAGACTGCTAACAAAATATTCATTTCCAGGCAGCTAAAATGAGGTTTTTAAAGCCCTCACCCACAGTGACACACCTACTCCAAAAAGACCACATGCACTCCAACAGGGCCACGCCTTCTAATAGTGACACTTCCTAGGCTGAGCTTGTCTTTTCGTTTTGTTTGTCTGTTTTGTTTTTGTTTTGTTGTTCTTGTTTTTAGTGAACCTTGTTTTTTTTTAACACCTTGATGTTTCTTAATACAGATTATCTGTCTCTATAACCAAAGTGTACATCATTCCTCCCTGAAAAACTATAGGCCACCTCCATGTGTGTCATATTTCATAGCACTGTTGCTTCTTTCTTGTGTGGAAAGCTAAAGTTTGTCAAAGTAGAAACATCAATGTACCAATTACATACATTTTGTTTTTATTCCTTGTTGGCAGAATCTTGTTTTATTTTGGATAATAGTATGTATGCCTGGCTGAAATCTTGATTTCCCTAGCTTCTCAGTCTCTACAGAATGATAATACATGAAATTAGACAGACATATGCTGGTAAGATATTGCTAGAAGTCTACTGGGCATGGTATGAATAAAAGAACCATCTAGCTGACCTGTGCCATTCATATCCAGGATTCTCCACACTCTTTCTTCTTTGTATCACAGAAGCTATTATTTGCTGACACCAGAAAGGCAGACACCATGTGAAGAGGGAAAAGGTGGGCAGTGAAACTAGCTGTCAATCCAGGTCACTGTCTTAAGAAAGCCAGTGCAGGTAGAAGTGTATTATAGGTCATGGGTGAGTATCATTGACAGTGAAAGTGTTTGCCAGTAGAAGGCAAGAACAGACTCTTACTCAGTTCTATGACTGACAGGATTTTTGTGATCAATGGATGAATGAATGAATTCAATAAGACAATGTGTAGGTAAGTTTCCTCTCCTAAAATCAAGTTGCTGAAGAAAAAAAAGTTAAAATTTGTACATTAGTGGGCATGTGACAGCCAAGAATTGTCTGCAGTCTCAAAAAACACCCATCTCCTTATTTGGATAAAATTAATTTTACAACTAAGAAGAGAGAGTGATAAATTATCAGTTAGAATACTGGGGTCAAGTCTACAATATCTGTACCCTTCAATTATTCCTCTAACCTGAGAAAAACTCACTAAGACAGCTATTGCTTAGTTCCAATTAACACAGCTAAATTAGTGCCTTGTCATTTATATTACAAACTACTCAAAGGCAAGTACCAATTTTCCCTTTTATATTTTGATGGTTTGAAAGATATACATGGCCTTTTTTCTTTCCCTTCAAATACACTCTCATTTGTTCATCTCTAGTGACAAAGAAACAGCTTATCATCTGACAGTGATGGAATCCCATTAAAAGCATCATGATAGACAGAATAACTCAGAGACGATAAGGAAGAACACTGCAGATTGGTAGCCAATATGGCTCACCTGACTTTTAGCAGACCTTTTGTGCCAAACTCTAATAAGCTCATACATTCAAGTTCAAGAAAACTAGGAATAGATAAGCAGATGTAAAAGATTAAAGTGGATAGAAATGCCCTTTTATCACCTGCTGGTTTATTCTGTTTCTATTTGCCTGTATTTGGTGCTAAGGATGATGTAAATGCCGATAATGCAAAATCAATTAATCCTGTGGGCTTTTTTTTCTTTTCTTCCTATCTAATATATGAAATCATCAAAAAGCCTCTTGTCTATAAAAATCTTTCAGTCTGCATAACTAAAATAATCTGTTTTGTCTGAAGACCTTACTGTAAGAACTGTATATTTTAAAGAAATTTCTAGGATACTAATGTATCCTTTCATTTCTAGTAGGTACATTACATTATATTTATTACTTATCCTTTTAAATATCAGATATTGGCCAATACTTTTGTAAGTTTTCCAGCCATGAGAATTAAGTCAAATTAATTTCATGTGTGCTGAGAATATATGAAGTAGACTATTACACACTGTTCTATTAATGAAAGAAGTGATCTAGCTTAAATGAAATTTTATCACTAAACATCAAATTAATGGTTAATAGGTTAGTACATTATAAATTTTAAAGGGTCCTTATATTTGTAGTCACAGAACTCTTCAGTATTGAAGAGAATGCACATTGACTTTATTATGATCAAAACCAGAGAAGAACATTAAGTAATGCTTTCTACTATGTTAGTGTCCCGCTGTTCCACAAGGACGGCACCCGTAGTTCAGTATCTTTTGAGTTCAGTTTTAGTACTTACTACTCAAAAGTAAAAGATATTCTAAATAGTCAATGAAAGGTCCAAAAGGAATAAAGTGTTTGGATAAAGTGGCAACTGAAGAAAATGACTTGCATAGAAAATGCCAAGCATCGGTTAGATGAGTCCTAATGAGAAACTATGAAGGTCTTGTAAACATCTCAATATAGAAAGAAAACACACAGGTACAACGATCTAGAGGATTCGGTCACCATGAACGGGAGAGCTGGTTTACGGAAACGATGAACAGAGGAGGGGAGATTCTATATTTCAATGGAGAGATGTTTATACGTTAGGGATAATGTGCAGAGATGGAGTTAGTAAACCTTTGAGCATCAATGTTGATGTGAGAGTTCCTATGTGTCTAAAAAACACAAGATAGGAAAACAAACACTCAAAGGAAGCAGGGCAATGATCTTAAAGAACAATTGAGACCAATGATAAGAGTTGACCAAGAGAATAAAGTTCAAGAGGTGAGAGGATGTTTAGGTTCACAAAAGAAAATCATGCTTCTGCTGGACAGTGGTGGCAGAGGCCTTTAATCCCAGTACTTGAGAGGCAGAGGCAGGCAGATTTCTGAGTTCAAGGCCAGCCTGGTCTACAGACTGAGTTCCAGGGCAGCCAGAGCCACAACAGGGAAACCCTGTCTTGAAAAACAAAAAACAAAAAACAAAAATCATGCTTCTACACTTGTTTACAAATCATCTCTATAGGGAAAAATACTAGAATAGTTCTGATGAGGGTCATACTAATATTTGGACCATATATAACGAAAATCATATTGAGTATTGGGTGGCAAGGGGAAGAAAGTCTATGCTACAGCAAAGATAGTGAACATAGAATCCTTTAAGCATCCCATAGCTAGAAAAACAGGTAAAAAAAGGAACCAGGATCCTAAAAAGGCCTGGGAAAAATTACAGCACCAGAACATGTTATTTATATTTGATTTAGCTAATACATTGCCTTGAATGTGGTTTCTATAATTCTCTATGAGATTTTGATAATTCTTTCTTTGAAATGTAGTTGTAATGATTACATTATTGTTAACTTATGTAAAACTGGGAAACACATCTGTAATTCAAAAGAGCTAAATAGAAATACACCTGTTTTCAGTATAATTTATTATTCATATCCTCCAGCAAATAGCAAGCATAAGAATTTATATGATTTGTCCTTGCATATAATTATTGTCAAGACTGATGAAATTTTGGAATGGAGGAAGTTCTATTAAAAATGTAAAGACAACTCACTGGAGTGTTCCAGAATAGATGTAACGAAGAAAGGGATGATAATGCAGTCAGGTTGCTGGCACAGTGCTGATATCAGACACAGAAAATGGTCTTAGGAAGAGAACACCCTTTTACACCAAAACTGGATGGGAAACTATAGGAATGTTAATAAGTTAAGGGTTGGACATGGCAATTTGGAAGAATTGACTTTGTTGGGTTTGATCATTTCAGTAACAAATCTGCTCATGAATAACTTGAATGAAGTTAGGCAGGGGTTAAAAAAAGGGAAAGTTCTTTGGATCAAGATGAAGAGAAATGAGAAGTTGACTGGGCAATGGAACCAACTAAATTATTGTAGTTAGTAATTGTGGTAAATTACCATATACACTGCCTTAATTTTTAGTATTTCACAAAGAGCTGTACTGTCCTCTACATATACTTTTCATTGTTTTATTCTAAAATAGAATACAAAGAGAGAGAAACAAACATTATTATAAAGAAACATAAAAACTTTTGTTTCAGAATATTCTGTTTCCAGTTCTTGGCAATCAACTATCAACTACAAAACTGAACAATTTTGAAAAAAAGAATGTTAATTTTTATGGTGATCCCATAAAAACAACAACAGTAACAAAATATTGTGCTGCTCCAAAAGTAAGGATTCAGAATTATCTTGAATTCATTCAATTGATATGATGCTGAGAAAAAAATATTAAATTATCATAAAACTAAGAACATTACACAAAATTTCACAAGAAAATGTACAAGAGTCCTGGAATAATTTGACTTTGGCATTTCCAGGTATATTGTAAATCTAAGTGATAAAATGAACAAACAAAACAAAACAAGCAAACACAAAGCCCCTCTAGTTGTGGTAGAATTAAGGAGCTGAAGAGAGAGCTGTATTTTATCCTCAGTCATGCCAAGGTCGCTTCTTCTGAATAGCATCACAGATGACAAACGTTCATCATATGTTTAAGATTGAGGGAATGTGTTGAAAGTTCACATTCATATTTTAATAGTATTTGAATCAAAATACTTTTAAATTATTTTTAAGTATTTGATAAATCTAAAAACAAATCACGTATGGGGTAACAGGTTTGCAGTGATTTGGTAGTCTGCTAAATGCAGTTTCAGGCTGAATGCATCTTCCTCTCCTCATGTTCCTTGTAGGCAAGTGCATTTAAATAAACTTAATTGATTACTTGCAAATTACAAATTGTGAATTCAGATCCCACATCTAAAGCTCTGAAGATAAAATTCAATTAAAATGATCAATAGTTATGAATTCTCCTCACACGTGCCCTAAAAGGAGTTGTTTGTCTCATCAAAGTAAATTATTTTAATGACCATCACTGGCACGGGTCTATTAATAACTTAGGAGTATACTAAACTACCGAAATTAAACAAAAAACAGTGCAAAACTCCATTCTGTTGATATTTAATTTCTTAATCTGAATGAATTCTTTAAAAAAAATATGAGCAAAATATGTAGGTGAGCTTAGTGCTTGAGCTAATTCAGTATTTTTTGTCATGTCCATATTTTTATGAAACAGTACTATTGTCATCTACACTGTCACTATAAATGACTTCATAGAATATAAAATGTTCTAGATTTCACACAGATTTATCAATCAATTGAATTAACCCCTTGAGTAGCAGCCTCTGTGTAGCACCTTTGTCTTTTTAGAGGGACCCCCATCAGATACCTTGAAGAACATTTCCAAACTTTGACTTTTCTCACTTAGAACTTAACAGCCCCTTTCAGCAAAGGAACTGTTGTCACTAAGGCCCCAGGTCCTTCCTTGGCTGATTTCTACCATAAAGTATTGGGGTTTTCTTTAGATTGTCTTTTGATGAGTGGGGACTATACACAACCAATTACTACAGTATTGTGGTTAGAATGTGTTAAAATATGAAAGCTGTCTTCATTACAGGAATGGTAGAGACCTTTTCATATCTACTTCACAAATCGTCAGGTGTGGGGAAAACGTGAAAAGTAAATTTCGCAGATCTAGGATAATTAAGGAGCATTTCTTCATGCAGCCCCGGACCTCCCTAAGCTTAGTAATATTTTATATGCTTTAGACTCATGTCTGTCTCTCCAGCTCTGCAGTAAGCTTAGAACTGAGCAGCTCTCAACTCATCATAGGAAAAACAGACAAACAGGAGCTCACTTACTGATAAAGATACAGCCAGAGCCATTGCAGCAATGTCATCTCCAGCCTTCTCCTGTGCTTATGTTGTTATTTGACATACCTGCTCTTTGGTAGACTCTGTCTTGTAGTTGACTTGGCTAATAGTTCCTAGGGGTCTTTCCTTGCAGAATTTGATAAAATAATCAATGATAGTGCTTGGCTATTTCATATGTCATCCTAAACTGATGCCAATGTTGAGAGTAAGCAAGAAGTTGACTCCAGCCCTCCCCACTCCCCAAAAAACAAACTTCAATAAAGTCTGGAGAGTGAGGAGTGAGGTTGCAACATGAAGATACTTTCCAACTCATTCCTGTGAATGCAGGGGTCACGAGTGATGCGCCATGTAGAAGGTCCAAGTTCATCTTAGCTGCCTGGCCTTGATGCTCTGTTACAGATGAAGTCCTGGACTCTCCCTCTAAAAGTCCTCAGTATGTTAGGTATGCTCCTGAAGACACAAAGAGCTCGCTAATGAACAGTGGGACAGATATAGTTGCAACACATTTATGGGTCTGTCTACCATGTACATATTTTTGAATAAATAAAGAAATATCAAGATAATTTTGGATCCCATTCTGGTATCCCATGTGAGTATCCTAGTTCTTGTGCTGTTTAAAAGTAGTTGCTGAAAACAATGAAGATTTCTGTGCCATATTGACAGTTTAGGAAAGTTTAGATAAGTTACATTGCAAATATTTATTTCTATTTAGGAAATTAAGGAAATGAGACTATCATATTTATGAATATATGTCTATGTATTGCATAATAAAAAGAAAATGAACAATACGCTGCCCATGTAGATGCAGTTCATTTTGGAGTAATTTCCAGGGTTGAATTCCACAAACTTTGGTCCCTTTAAAATGCTATAACTTTGGTTTTCCAGTAACATATTTCTCTTGTTAATTCTGATCTCTTTTACTTCCATTTCTTCCCCTGTCTTTTCATCAAAGCTGATGTTTTTCTGAGTTTGCCCATGTCCACCTCCAACAGTTTGCATTCTTAAGAAAAGTATAAAGGTTTGGATGGTAATTAATTAATTAATCAATTAATTACATCCCAAATGTTCCTTCCCCTCATGGTCACTCAACCACAGAGTTCCTCCTCTCCATGACTCTCCCCTTCTCCTCTGAGAGGGTTACTCCCCCATATCCCTCCACTCTGGTACATCAAGTCTCTGTCAGATTAGGCATATCCTTTTCCACTGAGGCCAGACAAAGCAGCCATGAAGACTAAGCTGCCTGTCTGCTACATATTTGCTGGAGGCCTTGTTCCAGCCCTTGTATGCTCTTTGGTTGGTGGCATACACTCTGAGGGGTCAATGTTTGTTGACTCTGTCAGTCTTACTGTAGGGTTTCCATTCACGTCAGGACCTTTAATCCTTCTCCTACTCTTCCATAAGTGACCAAGACAGGAGCCTAGCAAAACTGTCTTCTGAGAGGCACTATCCAGCAGTAGATTGAAGCAGATATGGATTCACACAGCCAAACATGAGGCCAAGGTTTATATGGTATTAATCACTGATTGCATGCCTATAAAAGTCAAGTCTATAAGGTACTTGGACCATTTGCCATTCCTCTTATTTTCAACTTGTAAATAGTATTGTCACAACGCCCCATCAGAGTAACAAAATCACTATCTATTTCAATATCCAGAGAGCTGCCAAGGACCAATCTAGGCTTGGAGAGGGTTCTGAGGAAGAGCTGCTTGAGAATTGAGAACAAAGGACTGCAAGTCAAATCTGGGTTACAAGCTAACAGCCCATGTTCTGCTCCAGACAGCTCTCTCTTGCAATTCTAAAACTCTGCATAGCTCATCTTTTTTAGAGCAAAAGCATAGTCTTTTATCTATATATCAATTCAGTCATCCATCCCAGGTTCTCTTTTGATTATCCCTTGAATCAACACCCCATGACTCTCAGCCCCTTGATTCATAGAAAGACAGCAAACACATTAAAAAAAATTGCAAATTAATTCAGAGATCTGCCTGCCTTTGTGAGCACAGACAATGAGCTAGTTGGGTAGGATCCTGCCTTAGATTACACATTTCCACCATGCCTGGGCCTAAAATAGCTCTGTTCCAGGCTGACCATGAATTTAGGAATCTGCCTGCCTATGTATCTACCTATCTCTGGACCTTCTGACAAACTGGCTCATAGTTCAGCTGGCTCTGTTCTTTTAGGTTTGCAAAGTTCCTCATACAATTCATATTGCATCCTTATATTTTGCATAGTTGAGAAATTATATATATTTCTAACTCATCTTTTTAGAGTTCTTTCCCACTGCCTTAAGGGCTGTCCTGAAGCTTGCAGTGCTTAACAATTTTGTTAAGGACATAGACACACCCTCAATTTCTATACTCTTGCTGTTTCTAGTAATCATTCAGTGATAAATGGAAACAGGGAGAACAGTCCCTGAAGGAATAACATGAAAATATGTCTAATACTATACCAACAAGCCCTATGCCCACAGCAATCATCAACACTCATGAAGGCCTGTGCCTTGCTTGCTCTGTTCCAGGGCTGGGAACCATGTCATGCAGTCCCCACTATGACCAAGAAGGACTCATCAGAGGGCTCACATGCACCTCAGGTTGGCACTGGAAAATTTCCCTGAATTTCAAGCTGTTTATTTAGGTTTATTTTTTTCAATTAAAATCATTTATACTTATATGGCAGAGATACAACTAAAGCAAGGCAGACTTTACTCCAAAGTGGGAAATTGCTATTAAGTACTGAAAGGAAAACTATTAAACAATAATCTTTTTGGAAACACATCATTATATTTGCTAAGTTACAAGGGGATAACCAGAGGTTGTAATTATCAATTTGGAATATTCCTGATGCAAATGATTTGAGGTAGAAGCATAAATTAACCTGATGTTATAAAATTTAAGTTATCCACGTTTAAATATTTTCATGCTAATTATAGAAAATTTCTAATTTAAATTCACTTCCTCCAGTTTGCTTGCAATTTAATTAAATGATAGGTTGGAAAGGCTACATACATGCATAATACATTGAGACTACACTCTGAACATGGCCAGTCCAGGATGACCAACAAAATCTGTGTATCCATATTTACAAACTCAGCAGTGCTTCTCTAAACAACCTAGCTAATTGTATCCCCAAGGAATAGAGATGCTATATTTTGTATTTGTCATCTTTTATTGAAAGCTAACAGAATATATTTCAAAGGAATGTAATTTATCAGTAACATTACATATTAAGTATTAAAATATTATCTCCTACCTGGTCCATAATTAATGCTAATTAAAAAAATAAAATAATGGGCAATGTAGGTCAAAATATTATTTGAATGGTTTCATTTTCAGAATTAACTGACAAGTCTCAGACTTATACTAGCAATTTTGTTTTCATAGGATTGTTTGTTTCTTGGTCAGAGGCAACTTCTTTCTTACTCTCAACATTGACATCAGTTTAGGGTGACATACCAAATAGTCAACAAGTGTCCTTGTTTATTATGGCAAATATCTTCAGGAAAGGCTACTAGGCAATTATTAATCAGCTCATCTACAGGCGAGAGTCTATCACAGAACTGGTGTGTCGAATAACAACATGAACTCAGAACAGGACTTTGGGGCATTGTGACACTTGCTTTGTCTGTATCTTTATCAATCAGTAACCACTCAGCTCCATTGAATAGGTTGTATATTGAAAGCTGTGTTACTCTAAATATGGTTTTATTGCTCTTGTTGTTGTTAATAGTGTTTTTAGGCACTTGTATATCCAGGGCAACAATGTGAATTCAGTGTTATCATTCAGTAGGTAGTAGTGATAATTGAGAAATTGACAAGAGACAAATATGGGAAGTTTAAGTTTTATATATAAATCAGGATAGATTGTGATATGCCCTTGCAAATCAAGGGCAATCATCAAGAAGTTTTATACCCTGACATAAAGACATTTTAAAAAATACTAAAAAATTCTTGTTAAAAATATGCAACATATCCAAGGATTTGATAAATGGTTTGAAGAAATAACTTATTCTGGAAACATTTGGGAGCTTGTTAAACTACACCTTGTAATGGATTAGATTAACATTGAGCAGAGCTAGGAAAGCAGGGTGATCTCTAGAAAACAAGGGGATCTAGCCAGCAGGAATCTGGTGTCAGAAAGGAGAGAACATTACCAGTTTCCAATTGTCACTATGAAAGTCTATTAAAATTCAGCACAAGTATATTATCTTTTTCTTCTCAAGAATCCACATCAAACATGTTTGCTGTGATAGCATCAGAGTTTCATTTCTAGAGGCTTATGAGAAGCACCATAATATCTCTCCTTCTACTTGTAAGACTTGGTGGTTATACTGTATCTATGTGGATAATCTAGACAATACTACTACATTGGGCAAATGGTTCAGCAATTTTGGTTTAACTGCATATTAATTCCCCTTGCTACTTAGCATATCCACAGATTTCAGCAAACAGAGCATTCAGATGTGGGATAATTTTTTTTGTTCTCTGTTGTCTTCCTCAATCTCCAGGGAAAGCCACTCATCTTTCTAATTTATAAAATATCTGAATTTTCACTCCATTCCCTGAAAGGTATCACATTCTATTTCATCCTATTCAAAAGTTCAAAACTCCAAAAGCATTCACAGAATACAAATTAAGACAAGCATGAGATAGTCTTTATAGATAATCTTGTTCAAAGTTGATACAAATGGGAGGGTAATGAGATCTGCAGGTGTCAAGCAGTTTTACAATTTAAATAGGCAAACTCCATTCAGTTTCAATGCCTCCAGATAATCCCAGGGGATAGCCAGGTGGCTGTGTGGGTAAAGTGCTTCCCTTCCAGGTCAGACAACATGAGATTAATCCTAACAACCTGTATAAAAGAAAAGGAAGGAAAGGGAAGAACCCAGGAAAGGAATGAACGGACTCTACAAAGTTGCTCTTTGACCACCATGCCTACATACATGACATTTCATGAGCACACCATACACATATACACAAACCTTTAAATAATTAAATTAAAATAATAACAAAATAAAAGAGCAATCCTCTGATCTGTTAGTGTGTACCTTGTGTGGGCTTAAACGACTATCTTCCATTCCATTTTATGAGAAAGAGCATATATACACATCAGCCTTTCTTCTAGGATAATTTTGGGATGAGATGTTCTTTTTACATTTTTATTCTTTTTCGTTCGATTTTACTACAGCACTGCAGCATTTTGGCTGATCTAAGATTTGCAGAAGCCTCTATGTGTGTATTCTATATTGTAGGGTTTTCTGTTGTGTATTTAATGATTGCTAAGAGAGATTCCCTACTCTCATTTCTATTTTTATCTTCTGCTGAGATGGGAAATGCTATGAGTTACTCAATCACTTCTCATATTTTTTAATTGTTAATTTAATTTTATTTCTTATTTAGTGTATATGTAATGGGGTGGGCACATATAGGTGTGCAGAGATCAGAGGACAACTCTGTGAGATCACTTTCTCTTTCCATACTCCTGTAGGTTCCAAGAATGGGCTTCAGGTTGTGCAGCTTGGATGAAGTATGTTGCCCAGTGAGCCACCCCAGTGTCTGCTACTTGCCTTTTGTGAGACACAATTCATTGACTTTTTGATCTTGCTCAGTTTTAGCAATGTTTTCTGTCTTCCATCAGTTTCGACTTTTAAAGAAAGTTCCAAAAGCAAATCTTTCAACTTAATAATGGTTTTAAAATGCAGGTAATATGAATATTTCCCTAATAATCCAGATTTGTTCCTGTTTTAAAAAATAATCATCTTGAAACCACCTTTCCCTATTAATCATTCAGAGTGTTCAAACAGTGATAAGCCTGAAATCCCAACAAATTTCCAGAAATTCCTTCAACTTTAATTATAAGTCATAAGCTTTTCTTTCCTTGTCCTTTAGTTTAACAATTCACTTAAACTGTTTGTCAATATTGAAAGTTTTTTTCCCTCTGACTTGTAATAATCTGCTGGTTTTCCATTTCATCCCTCAGCAGGGCAACATTTACCCTCTAGCCTTCTACTGACTCATGATCACCCTGGCATCTTGACCATCACTGTCACTGGATACAGATATTCTCCACCATTCCTCTCACTTCCTCTGGACAATCTGGGTTATAAATCCATGTTCTTCTAATGTCTTCTAGGCTTACAATGCAGTTTGAAAGCACATTTTATGTACAAAATACAACAGAGTACTGTTTCCAGATGGCAAATTGTGCACTATTTTCTTCCTTGATTTACATACTGCATTGTTGTTGGTTGAAAACAACACCATTATGACACATTGTTGGTCAGAATTTCAAAAAAGGTAACTCTGTAATAAAGCCAAGGAATTGGTAAGAGATAAGATCTGCTTCTAGGCTCTATATAAGAACCACCTTTCTTTGCTTTTTAGTATGCAGAGCCTTCTGCACTCTCTTTGGCTCCATCCATACTTTGACCATCTAATGGCTCAGAGGTAGTATTTTATAGGATCTTTCTGACCATTATTAAACAGCCACATCTA